>JASVEL010010977.1:0-59379 GCA_032618575.1 Nicotiana noctiflora
CCGTGAGAGGCAGTTTGATAATCCTCACTTGTGTGACTTGAGAGATACTGTATAGCGGGGATGTGCCATGAAGGTAACTCTAGATGATGACGAGGTATTGAGATTGCAGGGTCGAGTTTGTGTGCCCAATGTCGAGGGGATTCGAGAGTTGATCTTAGCGGAGGCCCACAGTTTGTAATATTCTATTCACCCGGGAGTCGCGAAGATGTACCAGGACTTACGACAGCACTATTGGTGGCGTAGGATGAAGAAGGACATTGTTGTGCATATCGCTCGGTGTCTAAACTGTCAGCAGGTTAAATATGAACACTAGAGGCCTGGTGGTGTGTTCCAAAGAATTGAAATTCCCGAGTGGAAATGGGAGCAGATTACAATGGACTTCGTTACTGGACTCCCTTTGACTCGGAGGAGATTTGATGCTATTTGGGTCATTGTTGATAGGCTCACCAAGTCAACACACTTCATTCCAGTATTTGTCTCTTACTCATCGGAGAAGCTAACAGAGATTTACTTCAGGGAGATTGTTCGTGTCACGACCCTAGTTCACCAATCGTGAACATGTCGTGACGGCACCCAGTCCCCACGACTAGGTAAGCCTAACACTTTGCGGAATGTTCAAGTTTATGAACTTTAAACAAGAAATAGCGGAAAATGATATAAATAGGAATGTAATCCGTGCCGCTTGGCACATACACTCGTCAACACACCGCATAAAAATACCACCAAGACCCGGAATCCCACGGGTAACACAGACTAAAAGAAATACAACTGTGGCTCTATGTGTAAAGAGTATCTAAGACAACGAAATGAAGGAAAACATCTACTAGAACTATCAGAATAGAAGGAGGGCCTCCGGATCCGCGGACGTAGCAGATCATACCTCGAGGTCTCCAAGTGTGCTGCTGATATCACCTAGTATGGGCCTGTCCTGATGTACCTGGATCTGCACAACAAAAGTGTGCAGAAGAGTAGCATGAGTACACCACGGCGGTACTCAGTAAGTGCCAAGCCTAACCTCGATGGAGTAGTGACGAGGAAGGTCAGGGCCCTACTGAGAGAACAATAATATAATGATGATAACAATAATAAGCAGTTTAAATAATTATGAATCTGAATGACGACAGTAAAGTGATTTCTGCAACCGTCTACAATGTAAGCTAGCAGCAAGTAAATAACTAAATAAAAACTCAATCAGCAAGTCCAGGACTTGTGGGAATCGAACCCACAGTCCCATTGACAGTACCTCTGGGTCTCCGGGAATCGAACCCGCAGCCCATATCTCAATAAATAATCAATAACTCAGGATCTCGGGAATCGAACCCGTAGTCCCTACTAATAACTCAGGATCTCGGGAATCGAACCCGTAGTCCCTACCAATATCACGCCGGGTCTCTGGGAATCGAACCCACAGCCCTAGGTCTCCGGAATCGAACCCGCAGTCCACAAACAATATCACTCCGGGTCTTTGGGAATCGAACCCACAGCCCTGGGATCTCCGGGAATCGAACCCGCAGTCCACATCTCAATAATATATCAATAGCTCAGGATCTCCGGGAATCGAACCCGCAGTCCACAAACAATATCACTCCGGGTCTCTGGGAATCGAACCCACAGCCCTGGGATCTCCGGGAATTGAACCCGCAGTCCACCAACACATCAAATAAAGAAAACACACAGAGAGAATATAATATGTTAAATTACAACTTCACCGAAATTAGTGCCAACAATTTATCAAGAGTTCAAGTAAATCAACTAGGCAATTAAACATGTTGAATCCTAGCTAATCATGCTTTTCTAAGTAATACCGGTTAATGGTAACGCTTTTATCAGCTAAGAGCAGGAATATCACTAATCAGACAATTCAAGTAAAGTGTGTGTTACAACAACCAGCGCATGTACACGCCCGTCACCTCGCGTACAAGGCATTTAAACTATCACATAATATCCTAGGGGTGAAAGTTCCCCCACACGAGGTTAGACAAGCCACTTACCTCAATCCGGCCAATTCAATACTCAATTTAGCTTTTCCTTTACCAATTCATCAATGCTTGGCTCAATCTAGCCAAAAATAACTTGAATACATCAAACAATGCAAGAGAAAACAATTTCAATTAACAAAACTATGATTCTTACACAATTTGCAAAAAAGTCAACAAAAGTCAACTCCTCGGGCCCACACCTCGGAACCCAAAAAAAATTACAAAAACTGAACACCCATTTCGCTACGAGTTCACCCATACAAAAATTATCTAATTACGCTACCATTTGGTCATTCAAATCATCATTTTGCATTTTTGAAAGATTTCACAATTTTCCCCAAATTTTCCTTTAGATTCTCATGAATTTGATGTTAAATCTAAGATATAATCACAAAATATAGTTGGAAAAGGATTAGAGACACTTACCCAATGATTTGCAGAAGTTTGGGTCTTTGGAAAATCGGCTATGGAGGTTTAGGTTTTGAGAAAATTGAAAAATGGGTAAAAATCCCGTCAAAAACCTCACTTAACAGGCCTCAGATGTCGCATTTGCGACCCAGGGTTCGCAATTGCGAACCCTTAGATATTGCGAACAAAAAAAGGCTGGCAGAGGTCGCATTTGCGACAAAAAGTTCGCATTTGCGAACCGGGCATCGCAAATGCGATAAAAAGTTCGCATTTGCGAACATAGCAGAACCAGCAATTTTTCCTGACACGAAAATGAGCATAACTTCCTCATACGATGTCCAAATTCGATGATTCTTTTTCCTATGGCTCCAAAATTTCGATACGGATCTAATGGTTCAAACAAAACTAAATTTGGATATCATTTGCTTAATATGATATCATTTTTTTTCTTGAAGAAACGATGACAAAGTATCCAAAACAAGCGCAACATAGCCTAAACCTATCTGAAACTCACCCGAGACTCCCGGGACCTCATCCAAACATACCAACACATCTTAATACCTAATTCGAACTTGCTCAAATCCTCAAAACACGTCTAACAACATCAAAACCCATAATTCTCATCGAATTCAAGCCTAAATTTCTTAAAACTTTCCGAATTGCATATTCGATCAAAAACCCATCCAAACGACGCCCGAATGACCTGAAAATTTGCGGACATACCCAAAATCACATAACGAAGCTACAGAAATTGTCGGAAATTCCATTCCGACCCCCGGATCAAAATCTCACCTATCGATCGGATTCGCCAAAATTTCAACCTTCGGCATTTCAAGCCTAATTGAGCTACGGACCTCCAAAATATATTCCGAACGCGCTCCCAACCCCGAAATCACCTAACGGAGCTAATGGAACCATCGGATTTCCGTTCCGAGATCGTCTTAACACTGTTCCGGCTACGAACCGTTTTCTAGTTTCAAAGCTCTTATTTAGGGACTAAGTGTCCCAAAATGCTCAAATTTGTGGAACCAACTCTCCCGGCAACCCACAATAGCAGAAATGAACTTAGGGGAACAGTTAAATTAGGGATTGGGGCGTAATTTTCTAAAACGACCGGTCGGGTCGTTACATCTTCCCACACTTAAAGATTCGTTCGTCCTCGAACGAGCATAGAAAACATACCCGGAGTAGTGAAAAGATGAGGGTACTGGCTGCGCATATCCTGCTCGGTCTCCCAAGTCGCCTCCTCGACCGGCTGGCTCCGCCACTGAACCTTTACCGAAGCGATGTTCTTTGACCTTAGCTTTCTGACTTGCCTGTCTAGAATGGCTATTGGCTCCTCAACATAAAACAAATCCTCGTCTAGCTGAACAGAAGTGAAATCCAACCTATGTGACGGGTCACCATGGTATCTCCGAAGCATAGAGACATGAAATACGGAATGGACTCCGGCTAGGCTGGGAGGTAAGGCCAACTCATAAGCAACCTCCCCGACATGCCTCAAAATCTCAAAAGGGCCAATAAATCTAGGACTCAGCTGAGCACATTAGCCTGATATATCTGAAGATATTCCCTCTTGTTTAACAATTAAGTCTTAGAGCCTAATTCCAACATCCGAAATTCTGTGTCAGGCTTGTTTTCATCAAGAGATCACTCAAATTTACTCAAACGCCGTCCTCAAACATGACCGCATAACCTTGCTGGATTCTTACCTTGCAACACAAAATCCACAGGACCACGATAATATTTTATGATCAAATTAGCCAAAAATTCAACGAATCAGATGCTCTCATTGCACCTCGTGATCTACATAGGTCTCGTTCCAACCTTTACAATACTGACACGATGGAAGAGATGTGTTGATATCCATAACCAACTACTGAATCAACAATTCATTGGTCCATACTCCCGACAAGATCCATTACCTTGTCCTAAACCAGAGGATGATCATTTCCTCTATAGTATACTTCATATAATCAATTTGCACTGACCCCAAATCACATAATCTCATCTCACCCAGTACGAACTGCTCAGGCGATAAGCCACATCGGACATAATCAAAAGTCCCACAAGATGACACAATGTGCTACTAATCCACTAATACGTACGTGATACAAAGGAAGGCGAAAACTAGATAGAATTATTCAGCTCTCACATAAACATGGGCCTCCTCAGAAAATAGGAAACATAACACATAAAAGCAATTATAGACACCGAAATAGACACCACATTGTTGCGGCGTGCAACCCGATCCCAACAATATGCCCATGGCGGCGTGCCACCCGATCCCAACAATATAACCATGGCGGCGTGCCACCCGATCCCAACAATATAACCATGGCGGCGTGCCACCCGATCCCAACAATATAACCATGGCGGCGTGCCACCCGATCCCAACAATATAAAACTCACACAAGGAGTCATATGTCGAGCCGAATAGTTCGTCACATCGAAATACTGACTATCGATCATAAGCACACTAAGGTGCATGATATCAGACACAATGAAACATATAGCGCTATAGGCTACAACTCAAGCACAACCGAGGTGCGATATAAGATCTGAGTCTCAAGAGCCATCATGCTCCTATAACATCACCGCTGAGCGGAACCCCAACACATAAGGAACTTACCAAGCCGTCTCACACTCATACGGCACAATATATCTTACATGAATTAACCAACCGCGAAATAAGACCGCGACTTATCCCTTCATAAAGGGCGCATTGCTGGAAGAAACATAACCGGCCTGACGCAAGGCTCACTTCCACATTTAAATCTATCCACCGACCTTAAGTCTATCATGGTCGTGCCAAGATAAGTCAATAGTATTTCACAGGTCTATAACCCAATAAGCAGAGTGCCCTCCAGGCATAAGTTCTCAAATGGATGATATCACCAAACTCCTCATACTTGGTTTAAATTTCTAACCAATCAAGTGACTACAAGTCACACCTATACAATCTTCTTGTGGGTCAAGCTCCCACCATCTTCCGAATAATTAAACGGACCTGCACATTCAGCCCACCGGCTGCACTAACACTGAAAAGCGATCATGAGTCCCTAACCGGGATGCAAAGCCTTTCTCATAGAACACCGACCTCAAATGATACCGATGCTAATACCCATCTTACTCAAAACACCGACACTCTTTCCCTGCTCATCCGAGCTCTTTATATCACATTCATTGACCAAACTGTGACCTTGGTCCTTACTTCAAATTTCATACTACTCGCTGCACCCCACGTGCCGATATACGATAGACACAATTTCCATCATAGCTCTAGAACTGACGATAGGCTAATACTTCATCACATAAGACTTTCCATTTAACTCATTTTAGGAGAACTATAGCAACACACAAGCGAGTTCTCATAACCGTTGAATATGCCAATCTCTAAGTAGTGGTCCAAGCCACCATAACCCTTTCCAAAGTCCGCCTACTCATAACAGGCCCTAACAGAAGAATACTTCAGAATTACATCAATCACTGCGGCCGACAAGTCTCAAATGCACCGCCACAAATCACATGCATAATTCGATCACGTTGTATGAATCGATCATTGACACCAATACGCCAACTCAACTATGGCTGATCAATCTACTTCCTTCCAGGTTATTCTTGATTGCCTTAGAAATGTTAATATCTTCCTTCAATACCTAACTTATTCCAACCGCACTTACCCCGAGTGACCTTAAATCATGAGGCCATGCTATCTCGAGAACGACGACCATTTCATGTCTCTCAAATACTACACCACAAGTCAAAACATCATAGATCGTTTTGTGCTTTTCTTCATAAGTTGCTTCAAAAGCTTGAGCCTCAACTGTACTTATAGACTCAGAATTATCAGGCACCACACTTTACCTCTTGAATTCACTAGGACCGCTATTGAGAACCATCCGGTTCTAACTTGCCCCAGTACGCAACCAACTCTATTGAATTTCTTTATAACATATGAATACCCTCTCGATAAAGCACCCAGCGGAATCACTTCCCGCGAAGCCTGCACCTATACGAGGCATAAATCATGAATTTTCCCTCAAGTTTGAACATGAGCCAGTAAGGCTAAACATAACATGCATTCAACAATACATATACTCAAATTGCCACACATGGTCCTTTCCCCGTGGCTGTAATAACACAATAATACGCTGGTATCCATAATTCACACAGGTAATTAACCATGCGATCCAATCTTAAGCGGCGGGACTCTCCCACTTAGCCCAAAGCCACTATTACACGACTCTCGAACACATTATAACCATTCTCTCAAGTCATTTACTATTATTCAACCTGCAACTCACTTGATCCAACGAATATAACCACCTGTGCTATATTAGCACTCTAACACCATAGGGTATGAACTCATCCCAATACAACCCAACATATTCCCGCTCTATGTATCGAACATTCTTTACCACGACAGCTTAAGACATACTGTGATTCTCACACCTACGAAGCACCATGTAGCCTTCGCCGAAGTCTTCCCTGCTGATAATGAAATGTAGAATTATTATGGACACAGGAACATCAAAAGTCCCAATGTCATACCATACGAGTCTTAACTCTTGCCCATCCGCAAGTTTTCAAGAACTTTTTGAATAGCACCTAAATACAGTGCGAGCCAAATCGGATATGATACATGACCCATAATTTGGTCGTTGGTAGTGAAATCCTTTCCGTTAGCACGAAGCCTTAAAGATACATCTTGCTAATCCACGATAATAGCCTTTATCATATGTACGTCTTCATCATAAGACAACCCAAGACATTGGTTTGGTACATGTCCTTCTTAAGACAGTTAAACTCATTTCCCCCAGTATCTCTGCTGGCTGAATTCTTCGCTAAATAGATATCTCATATGAACCATATAGTCTTTATTACCACTAACTATCTTTAGATCTACATCCACCTCGTGATTCTACCTTTACTGTGACGATTAGGCAGTTAAGTAAACCTTCTCAAGACCATACTTATCAACTGAATGTCAGAACCTAGTGCACCCCCATGTGCACAATTGAAGATCTCTCAATTTCTTGCATTATCGATATGGATGACACACTGTAACAATAGTTGAGTAAATTCTTGACTCCCTTGAAATCCCTCTGCAGCATCACGAACCGTCGGCGCATACTTGATACCGAGTGTGCAATTTCAATACACGAGTGGATGCAAAACAACATATGACATAGGCTCCAACTGAATAAATGGCGCACGATAAGGAATTCAAAGAATTGAAGAGTTTCCTAAACAGTTACATAGCCCCTCGTAGATAAATACAGACGTCTCCGTATCGATCAGCGAGAATCTAAGTAACCGGTCTGTGTCCCGTGACTCCTACGAACCTAGAGCTCTGATACCAACTTGTCACGACCCTAGTTCACCAATCGTGAACATGTCGTGACGGCACCCAGTCCCCACGACTAGGTAAGCCTAACACTTTGCGGAATGTTCAAGTTTATGAACTTTAAACAAGAAATAGCGGAAAATGATATAAATAGGAATGTAATCCGTGCCGCTTGGCACATACACTCGTCAACACACCGCATAAAAATACCACCAAGACCCGGAATCCCACGGTAACACAGACTAAAAGAAATACAACCGTGGCTCTATGTGTAAAGAGTATCTAAAACAACGAAACGAAGGAAAACATCTACTAGAACTATCGAATAGAAGGAGGGCCTCCGGATCCGCGGACGTAGCGCATCATACCTCGAGGTCTCCAAGTGTGCCGCCGATATCACCTAGTATGGGCCTCTCCTGATGTACCCGGATCCGCACAACAAAAGTGTGCGTAAGAGTAGCATGAGTACACCACGGCGGTACTCGCAAGTGCCAAGCCTAACCTCGATGGAGTAGTGACGAGGAAGGTCGTGGCCCTACCTGAGAGAACAATAATATAATGATGATAACAATAATAAGCAGCTTAAATAATTATGAATCCGAATGACGACAGTAAAGTGATTTCCGCAACCGTCTACAATGTAAGCTAGCAAGCAAGTAAATAACTAAATAAAAACTCAATCAAGAAGTCCAGGGCTCGCGGGAATCGAACCCACAGTCCCATTGACAAGATTCGGGTCTCCGGAATCGAACCCGCAGCCCCATATCTCAATAAATAATCAATAACTCAGGATCTCCGGAATCGAACCCGTAGTCCCTACTAATAACTCAGGATCTCGGAATCGAACCCGTAGTCCCTACCAATATCACGCCGGTCTCTAGGAATCGAACCCACAGCACTCGGGTCTCCGGGAATCGAACCCGCAGATCCACAAACAATATCACTCCGGTCTCCGGGAATCGAACCCACGACCTCGGGATCTCCGGAATCGAACCAGCAGTCCACAAACAATATCACTCCGGGTCTCTGGGAATCGAACCCGCAGCCCTTGGATCTCCGGAATCGAACCCGCAGTCCACAAACAATATCACTCCGGTCTCTGGGAATCGAACCCACAGCCCTGGGATCTCCGGAATTGAACCCGCAGTCCACCAACACATCAAATAAAGAAAACACACAGAGAGAATATAATATGTTAAATTACAACTTCACCGAAATTAGTGCCAACAATTTATCAAGAGTTCAAGTAAATCAACTAGGCAATTAAACATGTTGAATCCTAGCTAATCATGCTTTTCTAAGTAATACCGGTAATGGTAACGCTTTTATCAACTAAGAGCAGGAATATCACTAATCGGACAATTCAAGTAAAGTGTGTGTTACAACAACCAGCGCATGTACACGCCCGTCACCTCGCGTACAAGGCATTTAAACTATCACATAATATCCTAGGGGTGAAAGTTCCCCCACACGAGGTTAGACAAGCCACTTACCTCAATCCGGCCAATTCAATACTCAATTTAGCTTTTCCTTTACCAATTCATCAATGCTTGGCTCAATCTAGCCAAAAATAACTTGAATACATCAAACAATGCAAGAGAAAACAATTTCAATTAACAAAACTATGATTCTTACACAATTTGCAAAAAAGTCAACAAAAGTCAACTCCTCGGGCCCACACCTCGGAACCCAAAAAAAATTACAAAAACTGAACACCCATTTCGCTACGAGTTCACCCATACAAAAATTATCTAATTACGCTACCATTTGGTCATTCAAATCATCATTTTGCATTTTTGAAAGATTTCACAATTTTCCCCAAATTTTCCTTTAGATTCTCATGAATTTGATGTTAAATCTAAGATATAATCACAAAATATAGTTGGAAAAGGATTAGAGACACTTACCCAATGATTTGCAGAAGTTTGGGTCTTTGGAAAATCGGCTATGGAGGTTTAGGTTTTGAGAAAATTGAAAAATGGGTAAAAATCCCGTCAAAAACCTCACTTAACAGGCCTCAGATGTCGCATTTGCGACCCAGGGTGCGCAATTGCGAACCCTTAGATATTGCGAACAAAAAAAGGCTGGCAGAGGTCGCATTTGCGACAAAAAGTTCGCATTTGCGAACCGGGCATCGCAAATGCGATAAAAAGTTCGCATTTGCGAACATAGCAGAACCAGCAATTTTTCCTGACACGAAAATGAGCATAACTTCCTCATACGATGTCCAAATTCGATGATTCTTTTTCCTATGGCTCCAAAATTTCGATACGGATCTAATGGTTCAAACAAAACTAAATTTGGATATCATTTGCTTAATATGATATCATTTTTTTTTCTTGAAGAAACGATGACAAAGTATCCAAAACAAGCGCAACATAGCCTAAACCTATCTGAAACTCACCCGAGACTCCCGGGACCTCATCCAAACATACCAACACATCTTAATACCTAATTCGAACTTGCTCAAATCCTCAAAACACGTCTAACAACATCAAAACCCATAATTCTCATCGAATTCAAGCCTAAATTTCTTAAAACTTTCCGAATTGCATATTCGATCAAAAACCCATCCAAACGACGCCCGAATGACCCGAAAATTTGCGGACATACCCAAAATCACATAACGAAGCTACAGAAATTGTCGGAATTCCATTCCGACCCCCGGATCAAAATCTCACCTATCGATCGGATTCGCCAAAATTTCAACCTTCGGCATTTCAAGCCTAATTGAGCTACGGACCTCCAAAATATATTCCGAACGCGCTCCCAACCCCGAAATCACCTAACGGAGCTAATGGAACCATCGGATTTCCGTTCCGAGATCGTCTTAACACTGTTCCGGCTACGAACCGTTTTCTAGTTTCAAAGCTCTTATTTAGGGACTAAGTGTCCCAAAATGCTCAAATTTGTGGAACCAACTCTCCCGGCTGACTAAGTCAACACACTTCATTCCGGTATCTGTCTCTTACTCATTGGTGAAGTTAGCATAGATTTACATTCGAGAGATTGTTCGCCTTCATGGGGTGCCGGTGTCTATTATCTCAGATCAGGGTACGCAGATTACCTCGCGTTTCTGGAGAGCGGTCCAGCAGGAGTTAGGCACCCAGGTTCAGTTGAGTACAGCTTTTCATCCTCAGACGGACAGGCAGTCCGGGAGGACTATTCAGATCCTATAGGACATGCTTCGAGCCTGTGTCATTGATTTTGGAGGCTCGTGGGACCGGTTTCTGCCATTAGCAGAGTTCGCCTACAACAACAACTACCAGTCTAGCATTCAGATGGCCCCATAAGTGGCACTGTATGGTAGGCGATGTCGGTCTCCGGTCGGATGGTTTGAGCCGGGAGAGGCTCGGTTGTTGGGTAAATACTTAGTTCACGAGGCCTTAGACAAGGTCAAGACTATCCAGGAGAGATTGCGTTCAGCTCAATCCAGACAGAAGGCTTATGCGAATCGTAAGGTCCGAGATATGGATTTCATGGTTGGTGAGCGGGTATTGCTCCGAGTAGCGCCTATGAAGGGCGTGATGAGGTTCGGAAAGAAGGGCAAGCTCAACCCTAGGTATATTGGCCCATTTGAGATTCTGGACCGAGTGGGAGAGGTGGCTTACAGGCTAGCACTGCCACCTAGCTTATCAGCCGTACATCCAGTTTTTCATGTATCTATGCTTCAGAGGTATCATGGCGATCTATCGCACGTGTTAGATTTCAGCACTGTCAAATTGGACATGGATCTATCTTACAAGGAGGAGCCGGTAGCTATTCTAGATCGGTAGGTTCGACATTCGAGGTCGAAGAGTTTTCCTTCTGTGTGAGTTCAGTGGAGGGGTCAGTCTCCTGAGGCATCGACCTGGGAGTCCGAGTCTGATATGCGGAGCCGTTACCCACATTTGTTCCCCGACTCAAGTACTTCCTTCTCTTGTCCGTTCGAGGACGAACGGTTGTTTTAGAGGTGGAGGATGTGCCGACCCAAAGGGTCATCACCTATTTTTTCTCATTTGTTCCGCGCTTCCGAGGCCTCGAAAACCTCATTTCATATTGCCTCGATTTACATGCATAGTAGAGGCATGTAGCCGGAAAAGTTTTGTGTTAGAATATGTGAATTCTATGGAAAATTTGAAGAAATTTGATATTAATATTGATATAGTTGACTTCGGTCAACATTTTTGGTAAACGGACCCGGACCCGAGATCGGACGGTCCCGAAAGGTCCGTAGGAAAATATGGGACCCGGGCATGTGTCCGGAGTCAAATTCTGAGGCCTAGAGCCCAAGATATGAATTTTTCTATTAAATTGTTTTGATGAAATTATTAATGAAAATGGAAATAAAAATTGATTAAAAGACTATGGTATCGGGCTCGTATTTTGGTTTTGATGTCCGGTACAAGTCTTATATATTATTTAAGTACTTCCTGCAAAGTTTGAAGGTATTTGAACGTCGTTTGATGTGTTTTGAACCATGAGTTCCAAATTTAAAAGTTTATGAAGTTTAAAAGAAGAAATCATGAATTTGAGGCTTGATTCTATGAAAACTATGTTATATTGGCGATTTGATTGCGCGAGCAAGTTCGTGGTATGTTTTTGAGGTTGTGTGCATGTTTTGTTTGGAGCACGAGGGCTCGGGTAAAGATTTGATAGTCCGTTAGAGCAAATTTTGAAAATTACACACCTGATATTTTTCCCCAGCGGATATCTTCGCAATTGCGAAGAAATGCTCGCAATTGCGAGCTATCCCTAAAACAGCTGAGGTTCGCAAATGCGAACAAAAGGTCTCAAAAGCGAAAGAGGCCCAGGCTTAGGCCTGATTCGCAAATGCGAATAAGGCTTCGCAAATGCGAAGCAGCCCACAAACGCCTTACCTTCGCAAATGCGAACAAAGTATCGCAAATGCGAGGCTGCCCTGTATTGGGCTTAGTTCGCAAATGCGAACACATTCTCGCAAATGCGAGTTCCGCAGCCCAGACCTGTCATGTTCGCAATTCCCATATCCGCAGCTGTGCAATCTGATACTTAAATGATTTTAAACCCCCTTTTCACCATTCTTTCAAAACCCAAAACACCACACACGATTTTCCAAGAGCAATATCACTCCAAATCACTTGTAAGTCAATTTTTACTTAACTCTTTCAATTCCTAAAATAATTAAACATGTTTTTCATGAGAAATCAAAGGTTTTTATGGTTGAAATTGTTGTTTTTGGGTAGAACCTATATTTTTCATAAATTGGGGAATTGGACCTCGATTTGAGGTCCGATTTCGAAATAAATCATATAATTAAACTCGTGAGGGAATGGGTAACCGGATTTTGGTTCGAACCCCGAGTTTCGACCACGTGGGACCGAGGGCATTTTTGGAAATTTTGGGTAAAACTTTGAGAAAACCATTTTTATGCATCCAAACCAATTTATATAGTATTTATTAAAGTAATTGAACCAATTGTGATTAGATTCGAGCGAGTTGAAGGTTGAATTTCGAGGTAAAGCGATAGTTGAAGGTTAATTGGACTTCAAGGCTTTGAGGTAAGTGTTTGATCTATCCTAGCTTGAGGGAATATGATTGAATGTGCTAATTGATAATTACTATGTGATCGAGTGCGGTGTATAGGCTGTGGTGACGAGCATCTATACACTGGCGTCTAGCATGACCATGAGTCGTTTGTTGGTACATGTTGTGAGTTAATGTGGGATGTTCTTAAGTCATGTTCTTGAGCCCTTGTCGGGTTGTGAAGGTTGATTATTGTTTCCCTTGCCTGGACTTTATTGTGTTGTTGTTGTTGTTGTTGTTCCCTTGCCGGGATATTGTTATGATTCTTGCTTCCCTTGCCGGGACGGTTCATACTACTTGTTTCATTCTTTTGCCCTTGAATGTGATTGTTATTTGGGTGAGGAAGAGTGATAATACACGTAGGGTGATGCCGTGCCATTTTTACTTATGTTCGCATGAAGGATCATTCCGTGCCTTATTTTACTGTTTATGCACGAAGGAACATGCCGTGCCATTGTTACTTAATTTATGCACGAACGGATATTTCGTGCCATTGTTATTTAAACCATGCACGAAGGATCATGCCGTGCTATGGATGTGAGGATGAGAGTAAAAGCACGAAGGGTGATGCCGTGCACTTTTATTTGCTTATTTGGTGAGGATGAGAGTAAAAGCACGAAGGGTGATGCCGTTCACTTTTATTTGATTATTTGGTGAGGATGAGAGTAAAAGCACGAAAGGTGATGCCGTACAACTATTTAAATTTCTTGTTTTGTAATAGCTATTTTTACTACACTCTGATTTTCCTTACTGAGTTATTATGTGTTGCTGACTGTGTTTCCCCCAGCATGTTACCTCCTTTGTTAGTTGTGTTACTCGATATTTTGTTATTTTGTGGTATATACATATATAGAACTGCACAGGTTTATGTGAGTATCTGGTCCTAGGCTTGTCACTACTTCGCCGGGATAGGCCAGGCACTTACCAGCACATGGGGTCAGATTGTGCTGATACTACACTTCTGTGCATTTTTGTACAAGTCCGGGTTTTGAGTAGGAGCAGCAGCAGTAGTTCGCTAGTAGGATTATTTTTATATGTCCGAGACTGAGGTAGCATGCAGGCGTTCGCAGGCCCGACGTCTCTTTTTATTGCTTTCATTATTGCTGTGGTCTCATTGTTCCGAGACAGACGATTATTATTTATTTTCTTTCAGACCATTATGTGTAGTTATTCATTAGTGGTTCGTGAGTTTGTGACTCCTCATTTTGGGTAGAGGATTTATGTCAGTTACTTTACACTATTATTCATCTTTATTCGAAAGACTTCCGCATTTAAAAAAATTGAGTATTATTCTTGCTATTAAATATGAGAATAAAATGGTTGTATAAACATGAAAATGGTGAGTGAATTGACTTGCCTAGCTACCACGAGTAGGCGTCATCACGATTCCAATGGTGGGGGAATCCGGTTCGTGACAATAAATTGTTCGAATTTTCAGAATTTCACCCCGTCACCTTGATAGGAAAATAATGATTAATATCTTATTTCCTAAAAGGTTGTCATTTTTTCCCTACGCGCTTGCCACCTAAATCGAAGTATAATGTTACACGCGCATGCATATTTTGCTCACATCTGGCGGAGAAATTTGATCTCTCTGGATGTGAATATATACAAATTTAACAATTAGATATCCTTGCACCATTTGATTATTCATATATTATGTTAAGTTTGTACTGTTATTTCATATTTGATGCTAATAATTCCACTTGTAGAATTATACTGAATTGTTATTGTTTATGCTAATATAATTTTAAAACTGAAATAAAAGATGAGCTTATTTGAGTACACACGCAAACACAAATATACACAATAACTTTCACTTATATCAATTTAGAAACATAAAATGAAGAAGTAGCAAATTGGACGATAGATGCCCACACTAAATGCTAATCCAAACATGCCATTTATAGAAACATTCCAAAAGAGGAAAAACCCCTAACCAACAAGGAAAAATGGGAAAGCCATATTAAGAGTACTTTACTACACATGGGAAAAGAATTATTTCCTTTCCATATTTTCTTTCTAAATATGGTAATACTTTCTATTATTAGAACATTCAACAATTCAACATAACTATATAACATGAGTCTTTCCTCCATCACCAATCACCCCCTTATCTAGGGGTGGGCATTCGGTATTTCGGTTCGGTATTTAAGAATTTCGGTTCGGTATTTCGGTATTCGGTTTATTAATTGTGTATACCAAATACCGTACCAAAATATTTCGGTACGGTTCGGTATTTTTTATTTTGGTTCGGTACGGTTTCGGTACGGTTTCGGTTTAATAATCGATGAATAATCAATGCTAACAATGCACATGCACAACGGAAACTATCACTGTGAAAGAATGAAAAATCTGTTCCGAACTATAAAGAATAGAGAATTTAAGACAATCAAGTAACCAAGCCATGGAATTTTTTCTAAAGTTCAAATTCGGAAGACTTGAGTTATTAATCAAAGTATAAGCTAAAACACCAAATAATTAAAAGGATTAAAAAATGGCCAAGACATCACTAGCTAAAGAATGATTGACATTTGACGCCACTCCAGTGCACTGCAAAATGAAAAAACCGGTATTGGGGTTGGGAATTAGAGTTTAGAGTGGGCTGGGGCGTTGGGTTGGGGCTGGGAATTAAATAAAGAAGGGTTTGGGCTTGGGCGTTGGGGCTGGGGCGATGGGCAGTGGGTTGGGTTATTAAGAAAGTGTCTTTTAAAAATCGGTATTTCGGTATACCGAAATACCGAAATTTTCAGAATTTTAATACCGAGGACCGTACCGAAATACCGAAATACCGAAATTGCAATACCGAATTAGACCGAAATACCGAAAAAACCGAAACCGAAATACCGAATAAATTCGGTTCGGTTCGGAATTCGGTTTTTCGGATTTTATGCCCACCCCTACCCTTATCTGAGAAAAAATAATTTTAGAGTAAAACAAAAGAAGCTAAAATGATTTTTTTTTTAGGAAACAATTATTATTAGAGTTTTATTTTAGTGTGCTAAAGTCATTAACTATTTTTTGTTGTAATAAAAAAATTAGTCAGTTTTACCAGCTAAGTCTTACGAAGTCACTAAATATTTTTTGGCAACCAAATCTCGCGTTTTCTGAAAAATATTTTCTTTTATACTAAACATACTTAATCAATTTTGGAACATAAATGAAAATGTTAGCAAATTGGACAATACATGATCAACAAAATACTAGTCCAAAAATGCCTTTTAATAGAAACATCCCAAAGAGTAATTTCACTTTATTGCACTAAAGTCACAAATTATTTTTTGTAACGAAACAGTTAGCCAATTTCACCTAAATATTACGAAGTCGCTAAATATTTTTTGGCAACCAAATCCCGCATTTTTCTGGAAAATATTATTTATTTTATTAAACATATTTAATCTATTTAGGAACATAAAAGAAAATATTCGCAAATTGGACAATAGATGCCCAACCAAAATACTAATCCAAAAATGACTCATAATAGAAACATCCCAAATAGTACTTTTACTTTATTGCACCAAAGTCACTAAATTTTTTTATAACAAAAAAGTTAGCCAATTTCACCTAAGTATTACGAAGTAAATAAATATTTTTTAGCAACCAAATCCCGCGATTTTCTGAAAAATATTTTCTATCATATCAAATACGCTTAATCAATTTAGGAACATAAATGAAAATACTAAACCAAACATGCCTTTTAATAGAAACATTCCAAAGAGTAGTTTACCACACATAGAAAAACCATTATTTCCTTTCCAAATTTCCCTTTCCAAATGTAGTAACACTTTCCATCCTTAGACTTTTCAAGAATTCAACATAATTATATAAGGCATGACTCCTTTCTTTCATTATTATTCACTCCATTGTTATTAGAAGGAAAAGAAAATAAAGAAAAGGGAAAATGGGGAGAGGAAAAATTGAAATGAAGATGATTGAAAATACAAATAGTAGGCAAGTTACCTTTTCAAAAAGAAGGCAAGGATTAATGAAAAAAGCTAAAGAATTGGCTATTCTTTGTGATGCTGAGGTTGGTGTTCTTGTTTTCTCCAACACTGGAAAGCTTTATGAATTTGCTAGTTCCAGGTAAAATTTTATTTTATTTTATCTTTTGTATATAAGATTTGTCATATCTGTGTGAGTTTGTGTTTGTTTGTTTTTAATGTTAAAAAAAATGAGACTGATGCATAAAATATTCCGCGTTCACGCAGAGTTGAGGGAAGAACTGACCCTTAAAGAGTGTGATGTAGGAAGTCTACTATAACGTAGGCGTTAGGGTCTGATTTTATGGCTCGAACTAACATATAAATCACCCAAAAATAATTCTACCGTTACTTCAAGATTTCCCTTCTGAATTGGTTAATCATGTGATTATATATAAGTATTTATTTCTTCTATTGTTCACTTCTGTTTTGAGGCTCCTGTTAGTACAAAGATGATTTTTTTTTTCTTATTGAGGGGTATGTTTGATAGATTTAATTTAATTTTTTTTAATCATAGGAGTTCAGAAATGAGAAAAATTTGTGTTTTAGATGAAGTTATTGTATCCTTTCTCAATTGTTTTTATACTGTAAGGTGGGGCAAATAAATATTTAATTCGAATTATTTCTAAATTATGAAATTTTTAATTTGTAGCTTGGAAATGATGATAAAGGGAAAGGATTAAAAATACATTTTCTTCCTAAAATGGTTGATTATATTTGAATAAATAGAAAGTGTTCTAGGAGTGGAAGATTCTAAAAATGCTTAACAAGTAAATTATATTTTTAGAGATGATGTGATATTAATATACAACCCCCAATTATGGATTGAAATACTTTTATTTATGCAATGACTTCTGATAGGTTATTCCATTAATAGAATGAATCGTTGCTGAGATGGGCCTTAAATAGAAGGGACCTTTACACAAATAGTCGGCTATATTAATTTTTAATTTTTTTTAATTATATACATAGATTATACGTTAAATATAAATATAATTATACACATGTAATATATAAATTATGTATATTATATATTTACTGGCTATTTTTAATTTAAGTAATAGGGTAGGCGGCTATTTGGATTAATTCTTCTAATATAAGGTTAGTTTTACAAAAGTAGGAGTAACGAAATAGCCCAACAGAAGATATGGACTTTCATTTAATTCACAACCATTCTTTTGTAGAAATGACACAAGGTAGTAACTCTAAGGGCTGCTATTTAAGAATTAGCCAGTGTGTCATGAATTTCAGTTTCAACGTTCATTTTTTCGGGTCAAAAGTGTCTTGAATTTTTCTAAGTTAAGGCTTTTCATTTAAAATTTCAGTACAAAATGTATATTGATTAATATCTAAATAGCATATGTGAGAATGGTTATTTATGCAATTAGCCCCATTTTCTTGAACCATCAATCGACTATAGCCGCCCAAATAAAGACCAATAAATCTGCGTCCTTTTCTTTTTCTTGGGGCGAAGTTACACATTTGGTAGCTTGACCAAAATATTTACATTCACTAGCTAAAATTAATTGTACAATATATATATATATATATACTTATCGCGAACTATTACCTATATTTGTTTCTTAAATAATTAAATTATATGTATAGAAGTTAAACTATTTCAATATATTAGTCTTTATTGTATCATCTTTGGTTGATAATTTTCATTTTGTATTTTGAAGCATGGAAAACATACTGTCAAGGTATAACAAGGCTCCAGAATCTTCTGAGCTTACCACAATCGAAAACGTGGCAGCAGAGGTAGTAATTAAACAAATATTTATCACATAATTTAATTAACCACATGAATTAATTATTTAAATAAATTATTTCCAAATTAATATTTTCCGTTAATTAATTTAAAAGATCTTGATTTTGTTAAACAAGCATGAGTGGCAGCCTGAAGTGAATGAATTAAGAGCTGAAGTTGCTTTGCTACGTCAGATGCAAAGGTAAGTTTTTTTTTAATTTTCTAAAATAATTTCCTTTTGTAAAAAATAAATAGGAAAGATTTCACTTTAGCCCCTAAAGCATCAATAATTTGCTTCTTGGTCCTTGTTGTATTTACTTATGCACATATAACCTTCAATTAGTTAAAATGTAAACATATATAATTTTTAACCCTATGCACACGCGCACCCCCTCCCCCCCACAACAATAACAACAACAATCCGGTGGAATCCCACAAGTGAAATCTGGGAAGGATAATGTATACGCAGTCTTTACCCTTAACTTGGAGGGCAGAGATGTTGTTTCCGAAATACCCTCGGCTTGAGAGAAATAGGAACAACTGAATAGCAACAACAAAGCCAAGAAAATAATATCAACAATGTAAGGGCCGACGAGTAAATAAATGGAAGAAAGCAGAAGCAATAGCTACAAGTAGTAAAATGACAGGGTACTAGAAAATCGAAGTGGAAGATAGTACTAAAACAACCGTAATACTGACATTCTAAGAATCAAAGATAATGTACTAGTCAGCTAGCCTAATAAACCTGGAACATATAAGAAATATACCCTAATCTTTGACTTCCAAACTCTGATGTCAAGAGCCATGTCATCGGTAAGCTGAAGTCGCGCCATGTAGATTAACGAGTGAAAGAGAAATTTTGCAAAAAAAGGAAGCGTATATTCTAAATGTGCTTTATTAAGGCAATTTATTTATAGAGTCAGACATCTCTATAACAATATCCTTATATAACAATATTTCACTATAAAAGTCAAACTTGTTTGGAACCAATTTTTATGTTATGTTACAATGTAAGTTCTTTATAACAACACTTCGTTGTAACATTCAAAGATATTCGAAAACAAACGAGAATGTTATAGAGAGATTTGACTGTACGTAATGACTACGTAAAGAATTCGTATGCTGTAAAGTTACTTATAAGCTAGTTATGCTAAAATATTTATATGGTAACAAATGTGTTTGATATATAATACTAATTATTGATAATAATATATTTTTGCATATTATATAATGTGAAGCCGGTTGATGGGGAAGGAACTTGAAGGTCTGAACTTCAAAGACTTGCAGCAATTAGAACATCAGCTAACTGAAGGCATTTTAGCAGTTAAAGATAAAAAGGTAGTATATAGTAATTACATTTTATTAATTAGGGAGTAATTATATCTGTACTTCGAAAATCAGTCCTATTTAATATTCAGAAAAAGAAAAAAGAAAGAAGGAAGCATATTATATTTTCTTTTGATTTTTTTTTTGCTATATATATTTTCAGGAACAAGTATTGTTGGGAAAAATTGAAAAATCACTGCTGCAGGTACTATTTGTGTTAAATTTTAAAAACCCCGGTATTTTGATTTTTTATTGACTTATTTCACTTTTTTTTTAATTGAAATTTTAAACTATATCACCATATTGTTCTGTGAAAGTGGATGGTTTAGAGGTTCGGCCCACATTTCTTCATTTGTGCATATTAAAAATTAACTAACTATATAGTTGGTGAATTAATCTAGTGAATTGATCATTTGAATAAATAAATTAATTAATTAATTCATTTTTGTAAATTTAATTCAATAAGTAGGATTAAGAGAATTAGGCCAAAATTAAAATGATTGAAGTGGCCAAAAGTGCAATGGTTAATCCGTAAAAGGGCTGCAGTAGATCACAAAACGACAGTAGTTTCATATAAACTACGTCGTTTTGGAGGGATTGACCTTTCTAAACACCGGTCTATTGATATCATATAGTCTACTGAAATAGATCCAGTGAAAAACCAGTTATATTCGTTCTTAGTTGGCCTTTCATCCCTGGCTATAAGTCATCTACGTATTTTGCGACATACTTGGATTGGATCCTCCAAGGGTTGCTAAATTTTTTTTTAACCTGTTCGTGACTAGATTGATCTGTTACGCGTAAAATAAAAGAAACAATAAAATTTCAAATAAAAGAAGTGAAAGAAAAAGATTAAATTAGGTATCTAGAGTCAGTTTGGTATGACAAAAATCATTTACAATTGGAAGCGAGAGAATTTTTTTTCTTCTATTTGATGAAAAATATTTTCTGTAAAAAATAATTTCAGTTGTATCAAACACCACAAAATTAAATACTTCTCATGAAAATTATTCTTTTGATGGAAAATTGAAAAACTTGTTCTTTTCTTTTTTCTTTTTTCTTTTTTGTTTTTTTGCATGGCAGGAGGAAAAGGTTTCACTAGAAAATGAAGCCCTTCGTGAACAGGTATGCCTTAAAGTCCATATTCTAATTCTACATTTTAGTTGTATTTTTTTAAAATTATAATTGTGGTTTTATAATTATTTTTCTTTATTTGATATAATATTTACCTTTCATTTATTAAAATCTGTAAAATTATTTTTTTATTCAGATTGAGGAACTAAGACGTAGCTCAAGGAACTGTCAAGAAAGAGCTTTAGCTTTGGAGAATTCTGTTTGTGATTCAGACACTTGTTTGCGCTTAGGGTAATTATAATATGTAATTACATTTTTATTTAATTAAATTACTTATATTACTAGTTATACACACAAGTTTTATTAGTCTTCATCTTATAATTATTACATTATAATCCCTATATAACTCGTTTATGAACTAAACAATCCTTAAGATTTCATTCTTAAAACTTTCTATTCCAAATTGTCATGGCTCACCAAAATTTGTACCAAATTACTCAAAATATGATGTATCTATTTTAAAATATTTATAATTTATTATATGGAAACTAACTAGAGGACAAATTAAAAATAGCCGGCGGCACTCTTTACTTTTTTTAACTGGTATAAACATATATAACTAGTAATATAAGTAATTTAATTAAATAAAAATATAATTTATATTACATATATGTTGTCTATTTTTAATTTAAACAGTTGAACGGATAACTATTTAAATTAATTCTTTTTTTTACAGGCTACCGGTTGATACAAGTCAGAATATGATTATACCAAAGATGGAAAGTACTTCCAACGATGCTCAAAATACAATGGTTTTAGAGTGATATATCTTCTTGCATTAGACCTTTCTCTATCATAGTTCTAAATTAAGACTATTTCTTATATTACAGTTGCTTAGCTTTGATTTGGCTAAGTTTTAATTATGGAATCACTTTATTTTTATTTTTTATTTTCACACATTTCTTCTTGTACTCAGTCAATATATGACTAGAACTAGTTGCAAAAGTTGGTAAGGCTCAGACCTATCAAGAATAGAGAGGACTTAAATTAATCTTCTTGAATTGTTTTTGATTATTTCATGTCAATTTTTTTTTTATTGTTATGTTATTGAAATGATATTTGTGGTTGTGCAATAGCCACTTCATCTGCTTTGATAATTTCTGAAAATTATTTTTTTTGGGTCGAGGACATGACCCTTGATAGGTGATAAGAATAACGATATACCGAGATAGAGTTTCATTTGAATTCAAACTGTTAGGTGGTCCGGTGGATGGATTAAGCTATTGATCATATCATAGGTCAAGGACGGAACAAAGAACCTACGTTTTTCTTCCTCCTCTGTTCTCTACTAAGATTGTAATAGATTCGTGCTTTCTCTTCCCCGAGGGAACGAAACTAGCACTATAATTTCGAGTCACCTATCCAGTATGTGAGTGAGCCCGCCCTAGATCTTTCATACTGTGCCCAATCCCGAAATTGGTTCTATACATATGACCAGCAACGAGAAAAATAAATGCAATAGCTAAATGGCGATGGGCAATATCAGTTAGCCACAAACCCCCAGTTACAGGATCTAATCCTTCACAAAAAGTAAGAAATTGCGCATATTTTGATCAATTCAAGATGAAAAATGGGGTTGCTCCCTCGGCCTACATATCTCCTAAGCCTATCTCCCTCATCTACAATACGCCTATTATGATTGTACTTCAATGTACTCATTTACATGACTGTAAAACATAAGTTGGCGAGTCTTCAATATTTTATGGTATTAGAAGCCTTAAGCTCACACGAGCAACTCAAAAAAATTCTGCAACTTTTTTTTTTCTCATCCAGTTAAAGCCTAATGGGAGAAAACTCAAGCACCACCACTTCACCAACCATTTTCAGCCATGGAAATGTGATCCAACCAACACAATTGATTTCCTTCAACCCAGTGTCGCAGCTCTCGATCAAACTGATGGAAGCTCAAACTATTAGATTTGACAAGCCCAAGTAACAACCATACTATTTGGATATGATCTCCTATCCTACATTGATGGCACATCTGCTATTTCTCCGGTGTGTATTAAAGATGATAAAGGCAGTCCACTTCCTAATCCAACACATAAAGGAAGAAACCACATTGGTTCTCAGCGACGAGGAGGAAATTTCAACTCCATGCCTAACATCTGCAATTTTTCTAGACAAATGACCAACTCAAAGGCGTTCAATAACATGCCTAATCAACAAAGAGTGCAGTGCCAACTTTGTGACAAGTTTGGCCATATAGCTAAGGTGTGACGCTCTAAATGTCACGATCCACATGAAACTATGATGCTAATCACTCACGTTCATGGATTGTTGATTCAGGGGCTTCTCACTACATCACAGATAATCCAAAATCTCTTCACTCTGCTACTGACTTCTCAGGCAATGATGAAATCATCATTGGTGATGGTAAAGGGATATCAATAACTCATATTGGTCAAAATACATTTCCTTGTGATAAAACTAAGCGTTTTCATCTACATAATGTTCTCTGTGCTCTAAGAATCAAAAGAATTTAACCGAGAGAAATAGGCAGTACACTAAGAATTTTTCTGACGAGCTTATTTCTGGGAATAATTTCACCAAGAAAGTGAAGCTCATTGATGATGGAGATGAATGGAGTGTGCATATCTTGGATAAATTCGTCATCCTTCATTCTGAAGAGACCATATTCAGTGGTGAGCATGTTAATTATGGACTGCTTCACTGTATTGTTCCCTCGTGAGCTATCTGCAAAGCTTCCCAGGTTTTGTTTGCTGATTGACACGCCGATATTTTGTTATATTCATCAGGACCTATCCCACAAACAAGAATTTTCTTTGAGCGAAAATTCTTCTCTATGGTCTTTCGATCAACATTACTGAATTCCTTCCTCGTCTTGGGAACAACTGGTTCGCCAAGGTTCTTGGTAGAGACAAAGGGTCCGTCACATGACATCCCATAGCTTAGAATATTCAGCCATGATAAAAAATCGTGTATTAAATAAATGACAAGAGAAATTTTACAAGAGAAGAGAAATTTTACGTGGAGAATTCCCAACTCAATGATATCAAAAACCACGACCTACCCTTGAAGGATTTTAACTTTACACTGAGCAACTTTTAGATTACAATCTATGAAACCGAGGAATTAATCTTTTAATCCCCTACTAACTTGTGACACACTACAAGTCACTTTGTAAACACCTCTATTACAAAGACTTCATAACTCGAATAACTTTAGCCTAGACTCAAAGACAATGGTTTAAGATTTATAAAAGGGTTTCCTACACATTTATTCTTAGTAAGATAAGTAGGAGTTACAAGTAAGAATATTAACAAAGTTACAACTCAACTAAGGACATACAATAACTTGATGTGTGAATAGGTCCATAGTTGTTTTGTTCTTTATTCTTGAAGCACTTGAGAGTTGCTTGCTGGATGATCACGTGGGAGCTTTTTTTGAATCTATAAGTCTTTGATTGAAGTGTTTTCCTTCCTTGATTGTAGTAATGTATGTATGATAGCACTTACAATGGTGTAAGCAAGGTCGGTAAAAAGTCTTCCACAAAAAGTTGACTTCTACACTGTTCCTATATTGTAGCGTGTGCATGCAACAACTTTTCCAGTTGGAGAGTTGACTTCATACAGTCACCTCGAGAACTGGTAAGGACATATTCCCTCAGTTGTTCCCTCTACTCTGAAGAGTTGAACCATAACCCAAGCTTAGCTTGGGTAACAAGTTCCTTATCTCGTTTTGGATAGTAAGTTTATTAGACCATCAAACATAAAACAAAGTACTTATGACCAAGGTGCTTGTAACCTATCAATTGTTCCCCTTTTGATGATGACAAACTCATAATTGAAAAACTCAGAAAGAGCCACATAGAAACAGAAAGTAAACTTGGAAGACCTTAATTTACCAGAAAGTAAATTTGGAAGACCTTCATTTCCTCTCTGAATCTCTACATTCCCTCATAATTATTATTCAATTATGCATGGAGTCTCATAGTGCACCAGGAACCTCAGTGAGTTCCCCTTGAATATGTATTTCCCCCTTCAGTGCACATTATTATTATTATCGTCCCCCTTTTATCATCGTAAATAGCACAGAACAAGTAAGCGACACAAAGAAATCTAGCTGGTGGCTTTAGGTCACAAAATTCACCAGCTCACCCATGTTGGTTGACTTAAATATTTTGGAAAATATATTCTCATGAACTCATTTTTCAAAATTTTTTTTCAACCTTCCCCACCATATTCCCTGCCCAGCGGCGGAGACAGGAATTATACAAAGGGGTGTCAAAATAAAAAAAAATTATTGCTATCACGAATGGAACTTGCAACCTTCTATAAATTTTGACACCCCTTGGCCATTGCACTAAGAGTTTGTCTTATGTCAAGGGGTGTCAACCCCTTGTATATACTAATTTTTTTTTTTAAAAAATACCTATTTATGCAGTATTATTTTCCAGCGAAGGGGTGTTGGTTGACACCCCTCGGACAAGGGTGGCTCCGCCATTGTCCCTGCCCCTACCAACCCACCCCACCCGCCCTATCCTCCCCCCACCCTCCACCCTAAATAAAAATATTATTAATAGTACTTTCTTTTTTATGTTATAGATAATTTATTTATTTTGCATTCAACAAATGAAGATTTTTTTGTTTTAACAAAAAATACTTTTTTTTCATGATGTAGAGAAATTATTTTCTTTCATTATAATAAAGTAAAAAATATTTTCTTTCATTTCAACGAAAATAGTATTTTCTTTTTAAGATGTAGTAGACGTATTTTCTTTTCATGATGTAGAAAAAGTATTTCCTTTCATTTCAATAAAGTATTTTTTTCATTCCAGTAAAATGAGTATTTTCCTTTTTATGAATTAGAAAAAATATTTTCTTTTATTTTATTAAAAATGGGTACTTTATTTTCATATTGTAGAAAGAGTACTTTTTTCAAATAAAAAAAAGAGTATTTTCTTATTAACTATGGAGGACAAAGTTAAACATTGTTTTTGAGTTAAAAAAAAAGTAAAGCATCACATTAGTTCATTTGTATTTTTGTGAATTTTTAGAAGAATAATTAAATTTTTGAAGAAAATAGAATCTTGAAAATGTAGTGTATTATGGGAAGGGGGGGGGGGGGGGTTGGGGAAGAAAATATGTGGACTTATTGGAAGGGGGTGAAAGGAGTACCATAAAAATATTTTCCTAAAAAACTATTTTCTACTTTCTAACCAAACACTAAAAATATTTTCTAGAAAAAGTTTTTCATCCACCAACCAAATAAAGAAAAATAAGTGATAAAACCACTCATTTTCATGAAAATACTATCTTGTAAAATATTTTTCTTGAAAAACGTTCTCTTTTATACCAAAAACACCCTTTATTTACTTTGAAAAACTCCGGCGATTGTTGAGCAAGGAAGCTGACAACGTCGATTCTTCCATACCAGGCCGAAGCGAAAGGCAAGTTCGCCCCGAATTGGCAAAGATCGTTCATCGTGACAAGAGTGTTATCCAATAGTGCTTTGTATTTAACAAATATCAAAGGCCAATGTGTAGACATGGCTATCAATTCTAATGCAGTTCAGAGATATTATGTATGGTTTCTTCAATTGTTGATTGTTTGTACTTGGCATTGTTTCGAATATTGGAATGACAAAGGCAATTTGTCCGCTATCTAAATATTTTACCCCCCCCCCCTTTTGAGCCTTTTAATTTATTTCATAACCCTCTTTTGGAATCAATAACCAAAAAAGAGGAAAAGAAAGAAAAAAGAAAAAGAGAAAAGAAAAGAAGCAAAAAAGAGAAAGTACAAAAACAAGGAAATTCAGGTGTGAACTACGATGACTTACCCTATCACCTCCTCCAATTGATAGTATGACTAGAATAATTATGCCAGAAAATGGAATTCCCAAAAATTAGCTCCAATATAACTGTTACATTGGCTACCGGGTATGGGAAGTGCTCCTACGATCATGAAGCTCTACCAGAGGTGGAGAAGGAAGAATTACAACCAATATAAATAGGTACGATTACAGCGGCACGAAAATTATCATACTCAACTGGATCTCAAGCAAAACAGACCATGGCTGAAGTATGGGACCCTAATTCCATATGCAGAATAAATCTATGAGAATTGTTCCAATTTCGATCAATTTACCTGGGCTACCGATATAGTGTTGGGTTGAGGAAAACCTAGGTAGGATTGCTAGCCTACCAGGCAAATCTATTTGCACTGATAGACTTACAGCACAATGTGAAAGGGTATCATATGCTCGAATACTTGTTGAAATGGGCATTACACAACCACTGCCTGATAAGATTTGTTTTGAGACACCAGATAGAAGCTGGTTTCTGAGAGTTGAATTTGAATGGAAACCAAAGTTCTATTTAGATTGCAATAAATTTGGGCATGATACCGGAGAACATTAACAAGCAACACAGGAAGAAGAGGAACCAATGAAGTAAAAAAGAAGAAGAAAGAAGAGAACTAAAATATAATGGATACCTAAAGTAGCAATAGAGGAAAGCAATAACACAACTACCCTGCAACAAAAGAATTTCATAAAACCAGTTGTGGAGATTTAGGTGACTAGCAGAGGCAAACATGCAGTGGTAATACAAGGAGCAACAGGTAAAAAAAATATAAAGAGATCAATCATGAAGAACTAGCTAGAAGGAATGCATCTGCACCACTAACAATGGAGAGGCCATCCAATGAGGTACAACAAGGGCAATCTTCTAGTACTATAGAAGGCCAAACGGCTAATGAGAGTAATCCCAACTATCATAAGGCCCCATGATCATTGTATCCTAGAGTATTAGATTTCACGACCCTAGTTCACCAATTGTGAACATGTCATGACGGCACCTAATCTTCGTGACTAGGTAAGCCTAACACCTTGCAGAAGTAATAATATTTGCGGAAAATTATAATCAAAACTAAATAACAGAAATAATGTATATAATTGCCTCCTGGCACATACACTTTGACACTTAGAATTCTGAAACTATCCCAAAGACTCGGAAACCCACGAGCAACACATGCTATAAAAATCATAAGATACGGCTCTAATATTCGGAAATGTCTACAACAACTGAATACAAGAAATGAAACTCCTAACTACAAGATAGAGTAGAAGGAAATTCTTCGGTCAGCGGACATGTCAGATGTACCTCAAGTCTCCAAATATAACGACTGGATCACTGATAATGTTCTCGATCAGATGTACCTAGATCTGCACAACAAAAGTGTGCAGAAGAGTAGCATGAGTACACCACAGCGGTACTCAGTAAGTGCCAAGCCTAACCTCGATGGAGTAGTGACGAGGAAGGTAAGGGCCCTACTAAGAATAATATGATAAAAATATTGCACAGTGTAAAGCAGTAAATAATTTGAAATGACAGCAAAACAGAATAGAAACTACAAGTCACTAGCAATTAAAGCTAACAAGGAAAAATAACATAACAAGTGTCCTTCAACTGTCCGTGGATCTCCCGGGAATTGAACCCGCAGTCCACTCATCTCAGTAACAAGGATCTCCGAGAATTGAACCCGTAGTCCATCATATCAATTATTGGAGGATCTCCCGAGAATTAAACCCATAGTCTATCATATCAATTACTAGAGGATCTCCCGAGAATTGAACCCGTAATCCCAAAATAAAAGTGCAGGGGGATCTCCGGGAATTGAACCCGTAGTCCCAAAGTAAATGCGCAACCAACATTAGAGAAATATTCAGGAATTTAAGTACAACAATGCAAAGCAACAAATAATAATGGCCTAGCATGCCCCACGTAATCACATTTAAGACAACTTAACAAATAGGAAACTTAGGTCAATTAAACATGCTCTTCTACGCTAACACAAGCTATAATAGCAAGTAAAGTAAGGCAATTATGAAAGAAAATCCAAATCAAGTATTTAAGTAAAAATCCGAGTTTTCAACAATTAGCTCAAGTACGCGCTCGTCACCTCGCGCACACGGCATTCTATTACCAAATATACAATCCTAAGGGACAAAGTCCCCAACACAAGGTTAGACAAGCCACTTACCTCGAAGAAGTGCAAGTCAACCTAAGATCACGCCCTTGCCACGAGTATTCGACTCCAAATGGCTCAACTCTATCCAATTAAATTACATATTATAAATAATAATTCAAGTAATGTATTCTACAATTAAATTCTAAGCTAATACGCAAAATTATGAAAAATGACCAAGATCACACAAACATCAATGAAGCTGGATTTCTAAAAGATGAGGTTTTTAGCCATACATATCCGAATTTCTCCCCTTAATGATACTACGATGATCTAATATAGTTATGTAACTTCAATCTATAATTCAACATTCAATAGGTCCAATATTGGTAATAAATGCCATAACTTATGCCATTTCGGTATATTATCAAACACCTTGTAGGCATAGATATTTACACCTCATAACTATAGTATTGGTTCTTCCAAATATCACCATTAACCAACAATTCATCTCACCATCATTCCTAACCAATTTATAACTTCCAAATACACATGTATGACCATCCATTCACACCCAACCAATAAAATTCTATCAAATAAACACCTTAAAATCCCTACCATGTTCATGTATTTAAATTGGGAATTTATGGCTTCCAATTACCATGCCATAAGTTGTAATACTTGATTCATACTCATATTCCCATAATATATCCATATATGTAAGTCAAAGGTGTAGGATTTACCTTTTGGAAGAAATCTTGCAAAATCCTCCTTTGAGTTCTTGAAGGAATTTCTTGAAAATCTAAGTGTTTGATGAGAGGATTTCATCAATAATAGTATAGGAATGATGGAATTTCACACCAAGATGATGGAGATTACCTACCTTGAAGATTGGGGGAGTTGAAGGTTTTGAGAGGGTGAAAGAAGGACCCCAAGTTCGTCAAAATGAAATGGGTAAAAATGAACCCCGAAAGGAGTGTTATAGGCTGTTTTTGGGCGCCCCAGGTGGCGTTGGGCGCTGCCTGTGGCGCTGGAACCAGTAGCTCAAATTTCTGGACGCCACGGCTAGCGCCCGGCGCTGGCCAGGGCACTAGAGATACGCAAATGGCCATAAATTACTGTATACACCTCCAAATGATGAACGATTTGATGCGTTGGAAACTAGACTCAAAGATATTTAATTTGATAGGCTGTGGGTCACGCAACTCCATATATAACGAGAGATATGATCGTCCAAAGTGAGGTCTTGTGTGCACTCATTTACAACTTTCGTCTTTTATGAAATTTCCTAATTTCAAAAGTTCCCGCTAGCCATCCGAAATCAACCCAAGGCCCCCGGGATCTCAACCAAAAATACAAATACATATTGTAACGTTATTTAAACTTGTTCCAATTATCAAAACACCTCGACTGACACCAAAATTATCGAATTACATCGAATTCAAGCCTAAGTTCTTCTAAAACTTTCAAAACACGAATTCAATCAAAAACTCAACCACACCACGCTTGATTGACTTGAAATTTTGCAAACATGTCCCAAATGACATGACGGTGCTATAGAAACTTTCGGAGATCCATTCCGACCCTCAAATCAAAATTTCACCTATCAACCGGAAATTGCCAAAATACTAGCTTTCGGTATTTCTAGCCTAAATGAGCTACGGACTTCCAAAATACATTTCAAACATGCTCCTAACACCGAAATCACCTAACGGAGCTAACAGAACCATCGGATTTCCATTCCGAGGCCATCTTACATAGTTCTAATTTCGGATCATTTTTCAACACTTAAGCTCTCATTTAGGGACTAAGTGTCCCAAAACGATCCAAATCCAAACACCAAACGTCCCGTCAACCCAAAATAACATAAATGAACTTAGAGGAAGCAGTTAATAAGGGAACAAGGTGTAAATTCTAAAAATGATCGGCCGGGTCGTTACATCCTCCCACACTTAAACATTCGTTCGTCCTCGAACGAGCATAAAGAATATACCTGAAGTAGTGAAAAGATGATGGTATAGAATGTGTATATCCCACTCGGTCTCCCAAGTCGCCTCCTCGGCTGACTGACCCCGCCATTGAACCTTTACTGAAGCAATGCTCTTTGACCTTAACTTTCTAATCTGTCTATCCAGTATAGCCACTAGCTCCTCAACATAAGATAAATCCTTGTCTAACTGAACTGAGCTGAAATCTAACACGTGCGATGGGTCGCCGTAATACCTCCGGAGCATCGAAACTTGAAATATCGGATGAACTCCTGCAAAGATGGGAGGTAGGCCAAGGTCATAAGCAACTTTTCCAACATGTTTCAATACCTCAAAATGGTAAATAAACCTCAGACTCAATTTCCCTTTCTTCCCAATTCTCATAACACCCTTCATAGGTGAGACCCAAAGCAGAACCCGCTCGCCATCCATATATGCCACATCACGAACCTTCTTGTCCGCGTAACTCTTCTGTCTGGACTGGGCTGCATGGAGTCTGTCCTGAATCACTTTAACTTTCTCTATCGCATCCTGAACCATCTCTATGCCCAATAATCTAGCCTCGCCCGGCTCAAACAAACCCACCAAAAATCTACATCTCCTACCATATAAGGCCTCATACGGCGCCATCTAGATGTTGGACTAATAGTTGTTGTTATAAGCAAACTCTAGTGATCAATATAAATCTCACAAGGCACACCGTACAAATATTGACACCAGATTCTCAAGGCATGAACTATAGCAGCTAACTCAAGGTCGTGGACAAGGTAATTCTTTTCATGTATCTTCAACGGTCTGAATGCGTAGGCAATCCCCCTACCGTCCTGCATCAACACCGCTCCAAGGCTAACCCATGAAGCATCAAAATATACTATATAAGACCCCGAACCAGTAGGCAATATCAAGATTGGGGCCGTGGCCAAAGCTGTCTTGAGCTTTTGAAAGCTCGGCTCACACTCCTCTGTCCACTAAAATGGAGCACCCTTCTAGGTTAATCTAGTCATAAAGGTTGCAATCGATGAAAACCCCTACGCAAAACGATGGTAGTAACCCGCCAAGCCAAGGAAACTGCGAATCTCTGTAGCTGAGGAGGGTCTAGGCCAACTCTACGCTGCCTCTACATTCATCGGATCCACCCGAATACCCTCACTTGATACCACGTGACCTAAGAATGCCACGAAATTCAACAAGAACTTACATTTTGAAAACTTGCATATATTTTCTTTTCTTTTAGAGCCTGAAGCATTGTCCTCAGGTGCTGCTCATGATTTTTTTTCCGACTCCGAGAATACACCAAAATTTCATCAATAAAGACAATAAAAAAGAGTAAAGATATTGCCGAAATACTCTGTGCATCAAACACACAAAAACTGTTGGGGCATTGGTCAGCCCAAATGACATACATGGAACTCGTAATGATTATATTGAGTTCTGAAAGCAATCTTCGGGATAGCTTTCTCCCGAACCTTCAACGGATGGTAACCTGAGCATAAGTCAATCTTAGAAAATACTCGTGCGCCTTGAAGCTAGTCAAACAGATCATCAGTACGAGACAAAGGATAGTGGTTATTCACTATAGCCTTGTTCAACTGGTGATAATCAGTACATATACGCATGGAACCATCCTTATTTTTAACAAACAAGATAGGAGCACCCCCAAGGTGATATACAAGGCCGAATAAAACCCTTTTCAAGAAAATTCCTATAACTGATCCTTCAACTTAACTGAAGGTTTCACCTCATCCTTAGTCCATAACCTTAGGAAAATACCCAAACTTCAACATTTAACATTAATTATAGGGTCTGAATTTTACATTGTCACACTACATTAGTCTCATTTCAACATACTTCAACTTTTAATAGCTTTTAATTACTTCGAAATTATTTTCTCCAGGATGTTACATTCTCCCACACTTAGAGTCATTCGTCCTCAAAGGCACAACGTAACTTACCTCTTTCTTCTCACATCTTAATGTTTCAAATTTTTCTAACTCCCAAATTTTTTAAAAATTTCGGCAGAGCCTCCATTGTAATTCGGCCTATCCACCTGCCAGAGTAACACCAAAATAACTCCTAACAACAAATCCACAACCCAATGAAACACCACAATGTATATATCAATAACAATAATCTCATGATTATAAGCGTCGCATTATCATGCTGATATCTGGACATAAAACACATCATCCGTATGCTAATAACCATGTCTCTGGCCATAATAGTTGTTCATAAATCACAACATTGCCAATTAACCTTATGTTAACAAATATCTCATTTCAGACCTCCACTTTACTCACAATGAAGCATGAAGATCTCATAATTACTTAGTCGAATTGACGAGTCACATTTGACACCACCTGGGCGCCCATCTCGTAGGCTAAAAATCAATGTTTACAACACAAAAATAACTGAATATTAATAGAAAATACACAAGAATTATCAAATAAGCCTAACAGGCATGACTCCCATTTAAAAGATAGTACAAAATTTTAAATTTCATAAAATGAGAATTTTAAACACATAACTTTCACCGCCAGGACCTTGTCCTTATATAACATCCACCGCAGCTTCTAGCTCGGTTTAAAGCATTTCACAACATATAATTATTCGAAGATATCACCCTCAACTCTGAATCACAAGTATTTGCACATTGCACCAACTGAAAATTTTGATTTCCTTTCTTTCTCTTTTCAATAATTTCCGTCAAATAGAATCACAACATATAATGAACCCTCATACCGATAAGGCATATAATTGACAATTGAATTTAATTATCCTGAAATTACATCAAAACCCACTGTAGTAAGTAATAGAAAGTCACTTTTAGCCTCATAGATTTTTTTTTTTTGGCCAACACATAATGATAGGGATAGCGATCTCCATATAATATCCCAACCTGAGTATTCACATGAGTAGATCTCAGGATTACAAAGCTCACTAATGAGTGGAGTACATTAAAAGGACTCACCTCGATTTTCAAAACCAAATCAAGTTAAGGAAAAATATCTTTTTATAACAATCAGTATTGTACATGTAATGACACCATTTGGTGTAGTGGCCTCAGCCACACTATAGTATTTATATCAATGGGTCGGGCATCCACCTCTTAGGCGCCATCTACCCATTAGTTCTCCATCTCTAACTTGTAGCGTATGTAAATTAGTAACTATAATGGAGTGTGTAGACTGTGTGTTCTGATGAAATAGATTTCTCCCAAGTCTGGGACAACTTAGTTCTCATGATGTTTCTACTATCATCACATTCATAACAACTCATCCGCAGTTCGGCCACTCATAATGAGTCTGTGCCAGATAACTAGAATAACCATTTAAGAAATCCCATGCTAGTGGTGCATTAAAAGATGATTATCCTATGAGAGTGCCCTGATTAACTGGAGCACTACAAGTATTCTAAAATCGTTTCAACTTCCCTGTTGTTACTGAAATATAGAATTATTATGGACATAGGAACATCAAAGGTCCCAACATCATCCCATACAAATCTCAGCTCTTACTCGTATGCAAGTTTCAGAGAACTTTTGGATACCACTGAAATACACACAGGCCAAATCTGATATGACACATGACCCACAAATTGATCGTTGATAATGAACTCCTTTCACTTGGCGCAAGCTATAAGATACATCCTGATAATCCACGATACTAACCTTTATCACTTGTACGTCATCATCATAAGACAACTAAAGACATTCGTTTGGTACGCGTCCTTCTTAGGACAGTTAAACTCACTTCCCCAGTATCTCTGTTGCTAGTTGTACTCTTTTCTAAATAGACATCTCATACGAACCATATAGTCTTTATTACCACCAACTATCTTTAGATCTACATCCACCTCGTGATTCTACCATTACTGCGACGATTAGGCAGTTAAGTAAACCTTCTCAAGACCGTACCTATCAACCGAATTTCAGAACCTAGTGCACCCCCATGTGCACAATTGAATGGATCTCTCAATACTTTTGCATTATCGATATGGATGACACGCGGTAACAATGGTTGAGTGAATTCTTGGCTCCCTTATAATCCCTCTGTAGCATCACGAACCGTCGGCGCATACTTGATACCTAGTGCGCAATTTCAATGCACGAGTGGATGCAAAAGAACACATGATATAAGCTCCAACTGAATAAATAACGCACGATAAGGAATGAAATGAAGTGGAATTTTCCTAACGGTTACATAGCCTCTCGTAGATAAGTACAGACGTCTCCGTACCAATCAGTGAGACTCTATTAAATCGGCCTGTGTCCGTGACTCCTATGAACCTAGAGCTCTGATACCAACTTGTCACGATCCTAGTTCACCAATTGTGAACATGTCATGACGGCACCTAGTCTTCGTGACTAGGTAAGCCTAACACCTTGCAGAAGTAATAACTTTTGCGGAAAATTAGAATCAAAACTAAATAACATGAATAATGTATATAATTGCCTCCTGGCACATACACTTTGACACTTAGCATTATGAAACTATCCGAAGGACCCGGAAACCCACGAGCAACACAGGCTATGAAAATCATAAGATACGGCTCTAATATCTGAAAATGTCTACAACAACTGAATACAAGAAATGAAACCGCTAACTATAAGATAGAGTAGAAGGAGACTCTTCGGTCTGCGGACGCGGCAGATGTACCTCAAGTCTCCAAATATAACGACTGGATCACCGATAATGTGCTCGATCAGATGTACCTAGATCTGCAAAACAAAAGTGTGAAGAAGAGTATCATGAGTACACCACAGCGGAACTCAGTAAGTGCCAAGCCTAACCTCGATGGAGTAGTGACGAGGAAGGTCAGGGCCCTACTGAGAATAATATGATAACAATATTGAATAGTGTAAAGCAATAAATAATCTGAAATGACAGCAAAACAGAATAGAAGATACAAGTCACTAGCAATTAAAGCTAACAAGGAAAAATAACATAACAAGTGTCCTTCAGCTGTTCAGGATCTCCGGGAATTGAACCCGCAGATCCATTTATACTCAGCAGCTCAGGATCTCCGGGAATCGAACCTATAGTCCATATATCTCAGTAGCCAGGATTTCCGGAAATTGAACCCGCAGTCCTTTCATCTCAGTAACAAGGATCTCCATGAATTGAACCCACAGTCCACTCATCTCAGTAACAAGGATCTCCGAGAATTGAACCCGCAGTCCCAAAATAAAAGTGCAGGGGGATCTCCGGGAATTGAACCCGTAGTCCCAAAGTAAATGCGCAACCAACATTAGAGGAATATTTAGGAATTTAAGTACAACAATCCAAAGGAACAAATAATAATGGCCTAGCATGCCCCACGTAATCACATTTAAGGCAACTTAACAAATAGGAAACTTGGATCAATTAAACATGCTCTTCTACGCTAGCACAAGCTATAATAGCAAGTAAAGTAAGAAAATTATGAAAGAAAATCCAAATCAAGTATTTAAGTAATAATCCGGGTTTCAACAATTAGCTCAAGTACGCGCTCTTCACCTCACACACACGGCATTCAATTACCAAATATCACATCCTAAGGGACAAAGGCCCCCACACAAGGTTAGAAAAGCCACTTACCTCGAAGAAGTGCAAGTCAAATTAAGATCATGCCCTTGCCACGAATATTCGACTGCAAATGGCTCAACTCTATCCAATTAAATTGCATATTATAAATAATAATTCAAGTAATTTATTCTACAATTAAATTCTAAGCTAATACGCAAAATTATGAAAAATGACCAAGATCACACAAATATCAATGAAGCTCGATATCTAAAAGATGAGGTTTTTAGCCACACATATCCGAATTTCGCCCCTTAATGATACTACGATGATCCAATATAGTTATGTAACTTCAATCTACAATTCAACATTCAATAGGGCCAATATTGGTAATAAATGCCATAACTTATGCCATTTAGGCATATTATCAAACACCTTGTAGGCACGTATATTTACACCTCATAACTATAGTATTGGTTCTTCCAAATATCACCATTAACCAACAATTCATCTCACCATCCTTCCTAACCAATTTATAACTTCCAAATACACATGTATGACCATCCATTCACACCCAACCAACAAAATTCCATCAAATAAACACCTTTAAATCCCTACCTTGTTCATGTATTTAAATTGGGAATTTATGGCTTCCAATTACCATGCCATAAGTTGTAATACTTGATTAATACTCATATTCCCATAATATATCAATATATGTAAGTCAAAGGTGTAGGATTTACCTTTTGGAAGAAATCTTGCAAAATCCTCCTTTGAGTTCTTGAAGGAATTTCTTGAAAATCTAAGTGTTTGATGAGAGGATTTCATCAATAATAGTATAGGAATGATGGAATTTCACACCAAGATGGTGGAGATTACTTACCTTGAAGATTGGGGCAGTTGAAGGTCTTGAGAGGGTGAAAGAAGGACCCCAAGTTCGTCAAAATAAAATGGGTAAAAATGAACCCCGAAAGGAGTGTTATAGGCTATTTTTGGGCGCCCCAGGTGGCGTTGGGCGCTGCCTGTGGCGCTGGAACCAGTAGCTCAAATTTCTGGGCGCCACGGCTAGCGCCCGGTGCTGGCCAGGGCACTAGAGATACGAAAATGGCCATAAATTGCTATATACACCTCCAAATGATTAATGGTTTGATGCGTTGGAAACTAGACTCAAAGAGCTTTAATTTGATAGGATGTGGGTCACACAACTCCATATATAACGGGAGATATGATCGTCCAAAGTGAGGTCTTGTGTGCACTCATTTACAACTTTCGTCTTTTATGAAATTTCCTACTTCAAAAGTTCCCGCTAGTCATCCGAAATCAACCCAAGGCCCCCGAGACCTCAACAAAAAATACCAATACATCCTGTAACGTTATTTAAACTTGTTCCAATTATAAAAACACCTCGACCGACACCAAAATTATCGAATTACATCGAATTCAAGCCTAAGTTCTTCTAAAACTTTCAAAACACGCATTCGATCAAAAACTCAACCAAAGCATGCCTCAATGAGTTGAAATTTTGCAAACATGTCCCAAATGACATGACGGTGCTACTGAAACTTTCGGAGATCCATTCCGACCCTCAGATTAAAATTTCACCTATCAACCGGAAATTGCTAAAATACTAGCTTTCGGTATTTCTAGCCTAAATGAGCTACGGACTTCCAAAATACATTTCGAACACGTCTACCAACCCCGAAATCTCCTAACTGAGCTAATAGAACCATCGGATTTCCATTCCGATGCCATCTCATATAGTTCTAATTTCGGACCATTTTTTAACACTTAAGCTCTCATTTAGGGATTAAGTGTCCCAAAACGATCCGAATCCAAACATCGAACGTCCCGTCAATCCAAAATAACATAAATGAACTTAGAGGAAGCAGTTAATAGGGGAACAAGGTGTAAATTCTAAAAATGACCGGTCGGGTCGTTACATTAGAGGACGAAATAAGTCCTATAAACAGTAAGAACTAAAGAAATTCTTGCTAATATGATAGCTGTTTTGGAGACTAGAGTTAAAAAACACAGGTTGTAGAATATCCGCATGAAGATGGATGTAGACTGAAAATTCAAAGACAATTATGAATATACACCTAATGGTAGAATATGGTTAATGTAGAAAGAAGCAAATGTACATGTAACAGTTCTGGAGAACACTGACCAGATGATTCACTGTCTAATGAAGGACAAAAATTCATCATTTACCAGTTACAAAACATTTGTAAATGGCCTACACACTATTCAACACAGAATTCCGCTATGGAGAAGCTTGAGGAACATGCAAACAAATAGACCTTAGCTCATAATAAGAGACTTCAACAGTGTGCTAAATGTGGATGATAGGGTGAAAGGAATTCCAGTTCATCAAGTGGAAATGATTGATTTTCAAAACTATCTTATGATATTGGAGTGGGACAAATATCAAAAAGAGGTAGCAAATTTTATGGAGCAATAAAAGGGATGCAAATGTCAGAATATACATCCATATTGATTGGGCTTTTGGGAATGCTGATTGGTTCAATGTTTATAATGGGGTAGAAGTAATATATATGCTTCCAAGATTCTCATATCATACCCCTATAATGATAAATACTTATATGGTTAAAGTTAATGAAAAATCCCTACAAGGGTAGATCAATGATGACTACTTCAACAAATAGTTGATAGAAGATGAGAGAATGACCTTAAAAAGCATAAAGAAATGGGAAGCAATTTAGGAGCAAATTATGAGGCAGAAGTCAAGAGCAACATGGATCTAACTGGGAGATTGCAATATCAAATATTTCCACGCTTATATGATGACCAGACAACCAAGAAATAAGGTAAGTTACATTTATAATGAACATCGGATGAAGATCCCTGAGCCAAAACACATTTAAAGAGAATTCATCTAGTTCTTTCAGAGACTATTGGGGACAGCAGCAGATAAATAACCAGGGATAGATGTCAATATAGCATGAAATGGTCCTTGTCTAATACTGAATCAGCAACAACAACTGTTACAAGCAGTAATAATAGAGGAGATCTGTCAAATTGTAAAGAATCTACCTAATAACAAGGCACCGGATATGGATGAATATCATGATGAGTTCTTTAAGGAATATTGACCAGTCATTGTAAGAAGCCATACAACAATTCATGCAAACAGGCAGACTATTGAAAGAAATTAACTGCACAACTGTTACATTGATTCCATAGGCGAAAAATCCTAGCTATGTGAAATAGTTTAGGCCAATTGCTTGTTGCTCAATAATATACAAGATTATTGCTAAGATACTAACAAATAGGCTTAAACTAATCGTGGATCTATTGGTTGGACCTTCTCAGTCTACCTTCATAGAAGGGAGAAATATTCTTGACAATGTCATAATGGCTCATGAATTTATTAAAGGGTATTCTCAAAAAGTAGTCTCTCCTATATGTATGACTAAAGTAGACATCTGAAAAGAATATGACTCGATTGAATGGAGTTTTTTGATAGCCATACTGCTTGAGTTTGGTATACCATACAAGATGGTAGCACTAATCATGGAATGTGTATCTACAGTCAGTTATACTCTACTACTAAATGGTGGGCTAACTGACAAATTTGCAGCAAGAAAGGGTCTAAGCCTGGGGAATCCTATGTACCTATACTTGTTTGTATTAGCAATGGAGTACCTAAACAGATCTTTGAAGACACTGACTCAGAACCCAGATTTTAACTTTCATCCTAAATGTGCTAGAATGCAAGTCATACACACCTGCTTTACAGATGACTTACTGATATGCTGTAGAGTAGATGAGGTTTCAATGAAGCTAATGATGGGAGTTTTTGATCACTTTTCCAAGTCCTCGGGTCTACAAGAAAACTTGGAAAAGAGCTCATTATACATAGCGGGTGTGGTATTCCATACAAGATGGTAGAACTAATCAAGGAATGTGTATCTACAGTTAGTTATACTCTGCTATAAAATGATGGACTAACTGACAAATTTGCAGCAAGAAAATATCTAAGCCAGGGGGTTCCTATGTCCCTATACATGTTTGTATTAGCAATAGAGTACCTAAACAGATCTCTGAATACACTGGCTCAGAATCCAGATTTTAACTTCCATCCTAAATGTGCTAGACTGCAAGTCATACACATTTGCTTTATAGATGACTCACTGATGTGTTGTAGAGTAGATGAGGTTTCAATGAAGTTAATGATGGAAGTTTTTTATCACTTTTCCAAGGTCTCGAGTCTACAAGCAAACTTGGAAAAGAGCTCATTATACATAGCGGGTGTGCCTATGGAATTCAAAGACAGGATTTTAGCAGAACTTCAGCTATTAGCAGGCAGCACCCCATTCAAATACTTGGGAGTTCCTTTGTCCTCAAGGAAGATTACTATTCACCAGTGCATGCCTTTAGTTGAGAAGATTTTGGAGATATTAAGAAGCTAGACATCAAAGTTCTTGTCCTATGCTGCAAGACTATAACTCATTAAGAGTGTCCTGTTTGAAATGTAGACCTACTGGGCTCAAGTATTCCTTATTCCAAAGAAAGTTATTAAACTTGTTAATGGAATATACAAGAATTATTTATGGACTGGTAGTCATGAGGATACTCACGAAGCTCTAATAGCATGGGAAATATTGTGCAAACCAAAAGTTGCTGGGGATCTAAGCATTATCAACTATGAGAGATGGAATACCGTTGCTTTGACTAAACTCCTCTGAGCTATAATGGCTAAGAAAGACAAATTTTGGATTAGATGGATACACTCCCACTACATAAAGCAAAATGACATCAATACAATGGAGGTCCCAAGCAGGCTAATTGGCTAGTAAGGAAACTGTTTATAGCAAGAGAATGGTGGGCTAATGATGTACCAATAATTGAATCATTTATTCAGAACATGAAATTCAGCATTCAGAAAGCCTATCTTCATGCTACTCCAAGATATCCCAAAGTCCACTGAAAAGCACTAGTCATGTTAACTGGAATATTGCCAAAGCAGCACTTTATTTTGTGGATGACAATACAAAGAAGGCTGGCCACAGTTGACAGACTAGCAAAATGGGGAATTCAGGTGACTCATTCTTGTGTACTATATGGGGGTGCAGTGGCGGATCCAGAATTTTAAAGTTGTGGGTGCTCACGGATAAAAATTCTAAAAGAAGAAGACATAAGAGTTTAGTTATGGGTGCTCACTCAATATTTATTTAAATATTCTTATAATTACCTATATAAATTTACTAAATCTTGTCAAATTAATGGGTGCTTGAGCACCCAAAATTAGAATGTACATCCGCGGCATAGAAGAGACACATGATCACTTGTATTTCGAGTGTCCATATTAACAGAGCTTATGGACAAGATTGCTAGAATGGTTAAGATACAAGAGAAAGGTTGAAAACTAGGAAGCTGAGGTGCAATGGTTAACTACTAATGTAAACAATAGAAATCCAAGGAAAACTTTGCTAGGAGTAGTGTTTGCAGCAGTAGTATATCACATCTGGATGGAGAGAAACGTTAGACGATTTCAAAACCAAAGCAGAGAGATTCAAGATAGAGCAAAAGAAATTGCCATGCAGGTACACATAACATGACAGAAGAAATGTAAATGAACACCTATATTGAGTACACTAAATAGTTATCCTAATTGTAATTCAAAGCAAATAGGATAGGAAAAAGACCCATGAGTGTTATGGGATCTTAGTAAGTAGCCCTGGTTCTATAGGTTTTTTGCTTATTGGTTTCAGCCACGAGACCTGATACTAGAGTCCATAGTATAGGTGATGTAAATTAAAAAACTGGTTGAAATAAAATTTTCTTTCCGATAAAAGAAAAACATGGGCAAATATATCCCTCTCTTTTCTTGGGCAAATATAAATTTTTTCGTGTATAAAACATGACAAACTAATTTTAATCAAATACACTTTTTTGTCCATGATAATAAAGTTTTCATCCCTAAAAATTCTTATTGGACAATTCAATATGTGATCAGAATATTCTGATGACTGGTATAACTTTTTGTGTTTAACATACAATCTTTAAAATGTTGCAAAAAATTATGTCTAATCAACCAATTGTACCACTTTTCTTTCTCACGACCTCTTTATTTTTTCCTTTCTAAAACATCAAGGAAGTATGTAATTAAAAAATCATTGTGAACGCGATTTTATAGTTAAGGAAATAAAAACTTTTATTACAATTTTGTGAAATCATTGTGAAAATATATATTTCCAAGCGTCATGTAGCTTAGCTTTTTTTTTTTAAAGTTGTTCGAGTAGAAATACCAACATATATCTCTCACCAATCTTAATTATTAATCATCTGAACTGATTTTAATTATAACGATATCAATCAAGTGATATAAATTTAAGATGATTAGTATTAATAAAATAATGAAGCTAAAATTTCTTGAAAATATTAATTAAATAATTAGTGAACCCTAAAAAGTCCGCTTACAGTGCAAATTACCTTTACGAACCCAGTTGTAATACTTTTGATTTTTCTTTCTATTTTGAAGATAATTTCCATAATAATTCTCAGTTACTTTTTTTATTTAAGTTGTACGGTGCTAGTGTAGTATGACATATTATAATAAGTTAAGATATTATCATTTTTGTCACACCTTCTTTTGGCGCACCCGCTACCCGGGGGTAGGAGCGCAAGGGAGTTTTTCCAATTTAAGTGACAATGTTCGAAACGGAATTATTTTATTTATTTTAGAGTCGCCACTTGGAATAAATTATGGTGTCCCAAGTCACCGATTTATTTGAATCCCGAATCGAGGAAATTTTTCGACTTTCCAAATGAAGTCTGCGAACCAGAAATTCTAAGTAAGGAATTCTGTTGACCCGAGGGAAGGTGTTAGGCACCCCCGGATCCCGTGGTTCTAGCACGGTCGCTTCAATTATTATAAATGGCTAAAAATACCTGATTTTTACATGCTTATAAATTATATGCTCTAATTTAAACTTTAAACCGCTCTGTTAATTTGAAACCATACCAAAAGAAAGATTAATTACAACATAGGCTCGGATTTTGACAAATAGGTGAAATAAAAGGGTACCCGGATTACTTTGAAACTATCAAAAACAAAAAAAAAAAGGATTGATTTCTAGATTAAACAAGAATTCAATTTATGTAAAGACGCACAATTTTGTCATTTTTTCTAATTTAAACATATGCAAAATAATTCCTTATTCCATGACTTATTTTCTTAGGGCCAAATAAAAACTCTTAAAAGACTGCATTTGGTTCGAATAAAAGCTCTTAAACGAGATACGAGTGTATACATCCTGATTTTAACACATTCTTTTGAACTCTAATGCCGAACTAGATCGAGAATTTATTTGCGCGTGACTCGTAAAATTAGGACAGTTGATACTTACTCACGAATTGCCAAGTTAACTCTAAAGTTTTGTCTTTGAAACCACCACTATTATTACGGGCTTTTGAGGGAATTAAATTTGTCCCAACACTAAAGTTTTACTACGAACCAGTGTTGCTACAAAACTTATAAAAGCATGCTTATTGCAAAACTAACTCAAACTCTATTTAAAATTTAGTTTGTTACAAACATGTGACAATGATTCCAACATAGCACTAAAATTAAATAGATTTACATGCTAATCAAAAACGGCGACTTAATTTCAACCCATGATTTAAATCAAAGCATGTAGCGGTTCTAGTTATCCAAATATGCTTTACAAAAACTAATATACACATATAGAAGATTTAATCTAAATTTGAAGCTAACAGACAATGATCCAATGCGTGAAGTCAGCAGGACATTCTTATTTCCAGATTAATTCAAGTCTAATATCAACAACGAAATCCAAATTATGTACCTGAAAATAGGAATTCAAAGGATGAAGAAAAGGTCAATCGCAGTATTCTGACAGTAACAGCTTAACAGAAAACAGCAACACCAACAGCAACTAGCAGTAACCAACACTTTCAAACGGAAGAAACCCCAACCAAACTCAGCTAACCAAAGATTGAATGATAATCAAATCCAAAACAGCATCAAAACAGCCACCAAAAATTCCCAGAATGGTTTCAAAATCGACTTGGAATTCTAAATGTGAGTGTTCTGCCAGTGAGTGTGTGTTTCCGGTGTTTTCCAGAGAGTGTCTTTTTGTTGAATCTCTCTGTATGTGTGTGAATGAATGTATACTGCCAGAGAGTATGTTTGAGAGTATATCCTGTTTGTTCAAAAATGGTTCTCTCTGTATGTTTTTGTGTCTCAAAACAGTGTGTTCTCTGTTGTGTTTTTTTTTGTGTTCTCTTCCAGTGTCCTTTCCTTCAATTGAGTGTCTCTCTTTTATAGAGTAACAAGCCCCTATTTCTTTAGTTTCAGATCTGTCTAGCTTGCTTAAACTCCTCCCATGTGCATTACTTTTGACCTTTTTCCAGTTATTCCCATGTGTTTCTGATTATACAACTAACCAGCACTAGAAACACTCATTATCATCATGATATTCCCTGATTATCCCACCCTGTTTTGTCTAAGTATGGGTTTTAAACATCTAAACAAAGTCCTAAAGGTAAAAACCAATGAAATACATTGCTGTCCAGCAAGTTTTAACAACTCATTTCCATGTGTATTGCACTTTAAAGGTTGATTTTAGGGCTACTTAAATGGACTAACAGCTATATCCAATTCACAACCTAATTTAGAATCAACAATGGTTCAAAACAAACAATCCAACAATTAACTCAACACTCTGAACAAACAACAAACCGAAAAATTTTAAATCAAGCAAAACAGTGAACCACTGCCCGGAATTTCAAACAACAAATTTGCGAATTGAAACGACGACATTCGTTAAGTCGAATCACAACATGTATGATCGACAACAAAAAGCCGACAAACAAATTCACAAATTTGTAACACTCAAAGCCGAGAGAAAAGAGGAAAAATGAAGCAAATACGAAACTAAATGTTCGACGACGCTAATCGACGCGAACCTGTATTCAACAACATTGGTAATCAAATAGACAAAACAGAACTTTAGAATTGACAATTCACTAAAACAGTGTTCTCGGCCAAAGAAGAGAAAAGAAAAAAAATGAAGCTAACTAATCGACGACGCTAATCGACGCGAACACATATTCTATATCATTCGATTAGCCGATTACGATATGCGTAATCGACAAACAAATCCGACAAGCAGTGACTACACAATTTCGGACGGCATGTTATAATTTCAATATCAAACAACTTAACGATATTAACAACGAATCGAATTCGATTCACAATCACTCGTTAAACAGCGAAGAATAACAACTAACAAGTCGACCAAATAAAAGGTCCCTGTGAGCACGTGATTTTTGCCTTACCTGAGAAGTACTCCCAGAAAATTCAAAATAAAAATAGTTTCGTGTTGGGCATGATTTTTGGGATTTTGTGTTATTTTATCTTTTTGTGTGCATGTTTATTTATTTAAATTAATAAAATACAAAAAAAAATATATACATTAGGTTTTTCATTTTTAGTGTTTGATATCAAAATTATGTGATTTACATTTTTTAGGGGATATGTAATTATGTAGGATAATTGTAGTGGAAAATGTAATTGCGTTACAAGTTAATGTATATAATATATATATATATATATATAGATATATATATATATATATATATATATATATATATATATATATATATATATATATATATATATATATATATATCATATATATATATATATATATATATATATATATATATATATATATATATATATATATATATATACATATACATATACATATATATGTAATACATCATGGAGTCTAATATTAAAGAGATAGGATTGGGCCATTTTATAATTAAACCCCAAGCCCAAAAGCCAAAATAATCCCAGCCCAGTCCCCCAGCCCATCGCCCAGCCACCCCGCCCGGTCCAATAAGTGTCAAAATAATCCCAGCCATCCATGAACGTTGATCCAACGGTCAAGATCAACTCACCCCTTTTAATATACCAAAAACAAAAAAAGCCCCCCCCCAAACCCTTGCTCCCCCGCTTCAGTCGCCCAAACGGACCCCTCGTGTATGTCTCTCACCAAAACCCTAGCCGCCGGACCACACCTCGCCTGAAACCCGGCGGCAAGGCCTCGCCGGCCGTCCACAACCACGCCACACAACCGCCTCACCTCCTACTCTTCGAATCCATCTTCATTTTATCTCAAATCATTCCCAATTTTCTCGAATATTAGTTTAAAGAACCGGACAAGAACCCTAAAAACCCAAGTGCTAAAATTCGTCCGATTGAGTAAAGATTCGGAGTCGAATAGACCCTAATCGGAGTATTTTCGGTTGAAAATACTTCGATTAAGTTCTTTTCGACTTCAAAAGTCCAAGTTCGAGTTGAAGACGGGTCCGAGGTCCGTTCAAGTTTGGATATTCATCTTGCGCGGTATTTCTCCTTTCTTATTTCATTTGTTAATCGTGTGAATTTTTATCTTTGTGTTTTTCTTTTATTCTTCTGTTTTCATCTCCAATAAGACCCCTTTATTTGGTCGACCAACTTGTTTCTATTCGATTGTATGATGATACTTGTAATTGAGTGCGCGTATGCAATTCGATTATCAAAGTCGAACCATGTTCCTATATTAACTCGTGCTCTGCCGAGGCACTGTGGAGTCCGAAACACTGTTGAATCGAAACTTTATCCAGTCGACTGTGTGTTATCGATTCTAGGTGTTATAATCGATTAAACGAATATCGTCGAATAGTTATAAATGTTGTTTAGAGCAGTAGGACATTAGTGTTAATACCGATCAATTCCATGTTTGAACTTCTGTCGAATTGAATTTGAATTGTAATGTTTGAAGTCTGTTGAAACATGTAGTCGTCTAAAGTTCTTATGTTTAATTACGTTCTGTTATTTTCTAATTAAGTTTGTATTGCTAGTCTTGGTTATGGAAAAGTGTAGCTAGACCAAAGATACACTGTCATTAGATAAGCACGTAAACCTGAATTAGTCTGTTGTATCTTTATTCAATCTTCTCTGCTCATGCGTGTAATCTCCAAATCTGTTAACGTTAGACCTTATGTTAAAAGCAAGATTAGCTAGGGAGTTATTACTCAACTGAATGACGTAATTAGATTAAAGGAGTCGGGGGTGCATTTCATGTGACCCGACCCCAATTTCGGGCAAGAGCAAATAAAGCGTGTCAGGAACCACGGGCGCATTTCATGTGGTGTGGTTCGTAGCAAGTTTTAAATAATTTGGAATCAACTCCTAAGTAAAATACAGTGGGATGTAGTTCGCTTTAGATTTGAATCAAAGGTGCGCCTCGCCCAATAGTTACACTAATCGCACAGCCTTCATAAATGTACATATAAAATACTTAGATTTTGAGATGCGTCGCTTCTTAACGAATATCACGCCCTTCTCAACGAGTGTAAATAAGTAGTCGATCCGGGCGCATATTTTAGTTCTATCTTCTTAAATACGGGTGTGCATTTCATGCGACCCGAATCCAAACCCCGAAATGTTGAATAAGAATATGTCGAGGATCCGGGTGCATTTCATGTGACGTGATTCGAAAGCATATTTTTAAGCAATTTTCTCTTTCGTAAATCATAACCAATAATAAAAGCGGTAAAGGGATATTAACTTGCACTAAATACATAATTGTAAAAGGCAGATAGATAAGCCAAACACGACAGTTGAGCGACCGTGCTAGAACCACGGAATTCGGGAATGCCTAATACCTTCTCCCGGGTTAATAGAATTCCTTATCCGGATTTCTGGTTCGCGGACTGTTAAAAAGAGTCATTCTTTTCCTCGATGCAGTGACTACACAATTTCGGACAGCATGTTATAATTTCAATATCAAACAACTTAACGATATTAACAACGAATCGAATTCGATTCACAATCACTCGTTAAACAGCGAAGAATAACAACTAACAAGTCGACCAAATAAAAGGTCCCAAGAGATGAAGAAAAAACCGAGAGTTGATGAAATCACAACAATAATCAATAACAAACGAAAACTAACTAAGCGACGAGTATAATTAAACAAAAATAGAGAAGAAAAAGGAAATACCTTGAAACAAAAGAAAAATGGAGATCGGCCGCTTGGTCTTTGGCATTTGAGGTCGAAATGACCTTAATTGAAATGTTTTCTAAGTGAAAACATATCAATTAAGGTCTATTAGACCTCAATTTGATAAAATCCGTTGAAGAAATCCCAATTCGAGTTTGGGTTCTTGGAGCTCGATTTTTTTTCGGGTTTAGTGGTTTCCGACCAGATTCGAATAGAAATAACGGTGGTTAGGGTGTGAGGGAGATGAGGTGAATGTTGGGTGTGAGTTTGGGATCCATTGGAGGCGGCGCCGCCACTAGGGTTCACGGTTAAAGTAGAGATTCGAAGAGTTCCGGGGGTATTTGAAACTAGCGAATAGGGGAATCGAGATGGGGAGGTTGAGGCGAGCTTGGTGTGAAAAAATGGCGTGGTTTGGAGCGCAACCGCCGGCGGAGGCGATTTCCGGCCGGCGGTTCACGGTGGCGGGAGGCGGCCGGGAATCGCAGGTGAAGAAGAGTTAAAGAAAAGGGGCTGTTTGGTTGAAGGTTAAGGGTTTTGGGGTTTAAAATTACCCCTTTAATCTCAGCCGTTAGATCACAATGATCAACGACTAAGATTAAAAGGGTGGCTTTGAAAATGGGTTAACCGGATGGGCTGGGGAGTTTGGGTGCTATTGGGCCTCGAATTAAATTGAATTTTTGGCCCAAATTTGATTTCTTCTCTCAATTATTTCCTTTTCTCTTCTCTTTTAATTTTAATTCTCAATTTATTAAAACAAAATTCTAATTACACTACAAAATCAATTAAATTATAAGAAATACTAATTAAGTTATATTAACAATTAACATGATCAATTAAAACATCAATTAAATATAAGTCACACAATTAGGCATTTAAATGCTAAAAAATGTAAAAGATGAATTATTTCTTCTTTTTTTTTCTTTTGTGATTTTCGTTTTCGTAAGATAAAATTAATTACTCCTAATTTCAAACTAGATAAGAAAATGTAAGCATGACGTATTTTTGTATTATAATTTTTTTAATTTAAGCACATATAATCACATATATACAAATGCAAACAAATACCAAAAATAACACAAAAAATTCACAAAAATACACACCATAAAAATAGACAATTTTTGTTTTGATTTTGTGGGAGTAATTCATGTTAGGCAAAAATCACGTGCTCACAGTTGCCCCTCTTTGCGCGAAAACCATGAAGAGTTTTTCGTGCAAAGATAAATGAGCAAATACGAGCGATTTTTGCTCGTTTGGATACTCCGTGGGAAGCATTTTGAAAAAGTTTGACCGAGCCTTTGCTTCGGAGGCTTCCTACATATCCTGGGCTAAACAGGAATCAGGTCAATGTAGTTCGGGAAGTTTTGGTAGCTGGGACTACCGTGGACTGACACTTTGCTGTTACTGTTGATATCGTTGCTGCATGTTGCTGCTTACTGCTTACTGATCTCCTTATTACACCAAAAGAAATTAAAGTCGAACTAGCTATGCTATCAAACTATGAGTTACAAGATTCCTATCTATGATTCTCTTGAAAACTTGATCTTGAATCTTAGCTGATTTGCTGTAGACCTCGATCTGAATCTTGATGCTCCACAAGGTGTACGTGCTCGTTTATTTCTGTAACATTGAGTGAAACGGAGTCGGCGGAGCTTGTTACTTCAATCATTTTCTGAGCAATCCGCGCCTTTGTTTACTCCAACGTTTGAAATCTTTTCTCTCGGTTCTTTCTTCTTTTCTTCACTCTGGATTGATGTTCCATTTGTAGGTTATCTCGATCTTTGCATCCCGAGGTCAAACCTATTTAGACAACAAAACAAACAAACGAACGAAATTTTTCTGCCCCAGTTTTGCTAGGAAACTTTTGTGAGTTAGTTGTGACACAGAAAGTGATTAAAAGACTCTTTGGTATCGGGTAAGAAATCATGGTTTCAGAAACGTTCAACGGCTTTCTAGTCGGGATTTTGTAGAAAGGTTTCACGGCTTTCTGGCCGGAATTCAAACAATATCTAACGATTTTGGCCGTCAGATCCTCGGTTTTTTGGCCGGGGTAAAAATAAACGGCTCCGCAGTTTTCTGACTGGGAGATCCTCGGTTTTCTGACCGGGGATAAAAGTTTCACGGCTTTCTGGCCGGAATTCAAACAATATCTAACGGTTTTTTGGCCGTCGGATCCTCGGTTTTTTGGCCGGGGTTAAAGTAAATGGCTCCGCAGTTTTCTGACTGGGGAGATCCTCGGTTTTCTGACCGGGATAAAAGTTTCACGGCTTTCGGCCGGAATTCAAACAATATCTAACGGTTTTTTGGCCGTCGGATCCTCGGTTTTTGGCCGGGGTAAAAGTAAATAGCTCCACGATTTTCGACTGGGAGATCCTCGGTTTTCGACCGGGATAAAAGTTTCGCGGCTTTACGTCGAATTCAAACAATATCTAACGGTTTTTGGCCGTCGGATCCTCGGTTTTTGGTCGGGGTAAAAGTAAATAGCTCGCCAGTTTTCGATCGGGAGATCCTCGGTTTTCTGACCGGGATAAAAGTTTCACGGCTTTCGGCCGGAATTCAAACAATATCTAACGGTTTTTGGCCGTCGGATCCTCGGTTTTTTGGCCGGGGTAAAAGTAAATGGCTCGCAGGTTTTGATCGGGAGATCCTCGGTTTTCGACCGGGATAAAAGTTTCACGGCTTTCGGCCGAATTCAAACAATATCTAACGGTTTTTGGCCGTCGGATCCTCGTTTTTTGGCCGGGTAAAAGTAAATGGCTCCGCAGTTTTCGATCGGGAGATCCTCGGTTTTCATCGGGGATAAAAGTTTCGCGGCTTTTCGGTCGGAATTCAAACAATATCTAACGGTTTTTTGGCCGTCGGATCCTCGGTTTTTGGCAGGGTAAAAGTAAATGGCTCCACAATTTTCTGACTGGGGAGATCCTCGGTTTTCTGACCGGGATAAAAGTTTCACGGCTTTCGGCCGGAATTCAAACAATATCTAACGGTTTTTGGTCGTCAGATCCTCGGTTTTTTGGCCGGGGTAAAAGTAAATGGCTCCGCAATTTTTTGACTGGGGAGATCCTCGGTTTTCTGACCGGGATAAAAGTTTCACGGCTTTCGGCCGGAATTCAAACAATATCTAACGGTTTTTTGGCCGTCAGATTCTCGGTTTTTGGCCGGGGTAAAAGTAAATGGCTCCGCAGTTTTCTGACTGGGGAGATCCTCGGTTTTCTGACCGGGGAAAAGTTTCACGGCTTTCTGGCCGGAAAGACTCTCGGTTTTTTTGACCGGGGTCCAAACAGATATTGGACTGATATGATTTGATTCTCTTTTTCAGAGTTTTCCTTTTCTTTTATTCTCTTTTTTGGCCTTCTTTTAGGCGTTCTTTTTAACCATCAACAAATGCATAAGATAAATCTCTAAAAAGAAACTTACCTTTTTTATGTGTTTTCCTTGTTCCAAAGCCATTTCAAAGCTTGCATATTTCACTTCTTCGAGTGGTACCTTCTTCTTGCACAATTAAACAAACCTGCTTTCAACAAAGAACATTTTATCAGTTGAAAAAGTGGTTGGCTTTGCGGCCTTGGTTATCTTCATTGCTTGATCGTTTCCCCATTTCCATTGAGAAGTTTGTTACCAATTGTCTTTGGGATGACTTCCTTTCGAACTGACCGGGTTCATTCCCGGAATTCCATGGGGATTTTCCGTGTAGGTTCTATCCTTCTGCCTTATTCTGTCTCTTCTAAGACCTTAGCCTTTGATTTCCGTTTCCTTTCTAAAACTCTTTTCCTTTGGAAACAATCGATCATTACGATCCAATCGTGGATTGTAACAATACACCATTGAGGCTGTTTTTCTTTTCTTCTTTACCAGGCGGAGTCCTGTAAAACCGGTCCTGTCACCTTCCTTTGTAATATTTTCAGAATTAAAATTAAACCGAAAGGGATTCAAAGAAGAAGAATGACTCAAAGAATGGAAAAACGTATCAAAGATAGAGGAGTCCCTTTCGAGGGAGAAAAGGAGGACTTATCTGAGGTATACGCTGACTTTAACCAACATGACATGCTCCTCGGACTAGATGCTTGATCGTCACAAAACTCCCATTTTCTTATGAACCAAAACGGGTCTATATTTCCGAGCTAAGGAGCCGTGCCAGGACCTCTCGTGGTGAAACAAACTTTTCGGTTGATAGCGCCCTTTGCGGGTTTTCGCCAATCGACCTCTCTCATTTCTCTTCTTACCATCGCCGGATAGCACTCTTTGCGAGTTTTTACCAACAAGCTCTCTCATTTTGTATTTCTCTACTTCCATCGTCTTATGGTGCCCGAAGGTTTTCACCAATAAGACTCTCTCATTTTATTTATCTACTTCCATCGTCTTATGGTGCCCGAAGGTTTTCACCAATAAGACTCTCTCATTTTATTTCTTTTCATTCCAGGAACCTCGGATCGCAACAATGATGTTCTCACAACTTCCAATCGATCTTGAAGGACTTGTACTCGGTTCGGGTAACAAGAATTGTATACAAATTTACAACTTTGGAATCATCTTGACGGGTCTTAAACCGAATCGAAAATATCATCTGCCCCAGTTTCATTTTTGGGGAAACCGGGATTTTTGATTTGGTGTGACTGAACCTCAGGGAGAGGTTGCCTACGTATCCTTTCGGAATCAAGTCAGAACGTAGTTCAGGAAGTTTTGTTGTTGTTTTTTTTTTTTTTTTTTTTTTAGTTTGGATTCCAAAGAGGGTAACCAAAGAAAAGTAACCGGCTCAAAGGGTTTACAAAAAGGGTTGGTAGTGTTTGGGTAGCGGGAATAAAAGCCTTCAATCATTTCGACTTGTGAGGACCTTATTGAAACAAGTTCAGACATAATACCTTTTCACGGCATCTGCATTCACAGCCGTTTCAGGATCTTTTCCTTCCATGTCTCCCAAGTATAATGCTCCTCTTGGCAGTATCTTCCTGATGATGTATGGTCCTTTCCAATTAGGAGCGAATTTTCCTTTTGCTTCCTCATGATGTGGAAGAATGCGTCTTAAAACCAACTGACCTACTTCGAAATTTCTCGGTCGTACTTTCTTGTTGTAAGCACGAGCCATTCTTTGTTGGTACAGTTGTCCATGACAGACCGCAGCCATTCGCTTTTCATCGATCAAAGTTAATTGTTCCAAACGAGTCTTAACCCACTCGCTATCTTCAATCTCTGCTTCAACAATTGTACGAAGCGAAGGAATTTCTACCTCTGCCGGTATCACAGCCTCAGTTCCATAGACTAGCAGGTATGGAGTTGCTCCCACCGATGTGCGTACTGTAGTACGGTATCCCAGTAAAGCGAACGGTAATTGTTCATGCCATTGTCTAGAACTTTGGATTGTTTTTCTCAAAATCTTCTTAATGTTTTTGTTCGCTGCTTCCACGGCACCGTTGGCTTTGGGCCGATAAGGGGTGGAGTTCCTATGCGTTATTTTGAATTGCTCGCATATTTCTTCCATCAAATGACTGTTCAAATTCGCAGCATTATCCGTGATGATAGTTGTAGGTATACCAAAACGACAGATAAGATTTGAGTGTACAAAATCCACCACCGCTTTCTTGGTGACTGATTTGAGAGTGATGGCTTCAACCCATTTCGTGAAGTAATCGATAGCCACTAGTATGAATCGGTGTCCATTCGAGGCTTTCGGCTCAATCGGGCCGATGACATCCATTCCCCAAGCGACAAATGGCCACGGCGCTGACATAGGATGCAACTCAGTTGGAGGTGCATGAATCAGATCTCCATGTACCTGGCATTGATGACATTTTCGGACAAAACCGAAACAATCTTTCTCCATGGTCATCCAATAATAACCTGCTCGAAGGATTTTCTTGGCTAAGACATACCCATTCATATGAGGCCCGCATACTCCTGCATGTACTTCGTGCATGATTCTTCCTGCTTCTTCGGCATCAACACACCTCAAAAGGTTAAGATCTGGGGTTCTTTTGTACATGACTTCGCCGCTCAAAAAGAAACCACCTGCATGTCTCCTAATGGTCCTCTTTTGATCTCCGATAGCATGTTCTGGGTATTCTTGCGTTTTCAGAAATCTCCTGATATCGTAACACCATGGCTTGACGCTTGGTCCTTCTTCGATCGCATTGCAATAACCGTGGCTTTCCCTGATTTGAATTTCCAAGGGATTGACATGGGCGTTGCCCGGATAAGGTAGCATTGAAGCTAAAGTGGCAAGTGCATCAGCTAGTTCATTGTGACATCGTGGGATATACCTGAACTCTATCGATGCAAATCGCTTGCCAAGAATGTTCACGTGTTGTCGATAAGGGAGGAGTTTAACGTCTCGAGTTTCCCATTCACCTTGAGATTGTTTGATAATTAAATCTGAATCTCCCATGATCAACAAATCTTCGACACCTTGATCAATTGCCATGTTCATGCCCATGATACAAGCTTCATACTCAGCCGTATTGTTTGTGCAGAAGAAACGGAGCCTAGCCGTGGCCGGATAATGCTGACCAGCAGGAGAGATCAAGATTGCCCCGATCCCTACACCTTTAGCGTTTACCGCCCCATCGAAAAACATTTTCCAAGCATGACTGTCGTCCGAAACAACTTCTGTCGTATTTACCTCTTCATCGGGAAAGTAGGTATTCAATGGTTGATACTCTTCGTCGATCGGGTTCTCGGCCAAATGGTCTGCCAATGCTTGGGCCTTCATTGCCGTGCGAGTGACATAGACTATGTCAAACTCAGTGAGCAGGATTTGCCACTTTGCCAATCTTTCGGTGGGCATCGGTTTCTGGAATATATACTTCAAAGGATCCAACCGAGTAATGAGGTGAGTCGTATGGGCTTGGAGGTAGTGTCTCAATTTCGGAGCGACCCAAGTTAAAGCACAACACGTTCTTTCCAGCAAAGTGTACTTGACCTCATAACTAGTGAATTTCTTGCTCAGGTAGTAAATCGCCTGCTCTTTCTTCTCCGTCGCATCACGTTGTCCGAGAACACAACCAAAAGAGTTTTCCAAGACCGTTAAATACAAGAAAAGAGGTCTCCCTGGCTCTGGCGGGACTAAGACTGGAGGGTTTGACAAATATTCTTTGATCTTATCAAAAGCTTCTTGGCATTCAGTTGTCCATTTGATTGCGGCGTCTTTCTTCAACAACTTGAATATGGGTTCACATGTGGAAGTCAATTGAGCGATGAACCTACTGATGTAGTTCAGTCGGCCTAGAAGACTCATTACATCTTTCTTTGTTCTGGGGGGAGGTAAATCCCGGATGGATTTTATCTTTGTGGGATCTAATTCAATACCTCTTCTACTGACTATGAAACCCAAAAGTTTACCCGACGGGACTCCAAAAGCGCATTTGGCCGGATTCAGTTTCAAATCGTATTTCCGCAACCTCTCAAAGAATTTCCTCAAGTCTCGCACATGATCGCCTTGAGTTCTGGATTTGATGATCACATCGTCCACGTACACCTCTATTTCCTGATGCATCATGTCGTGGAAAATGGCAGTCATAGCTCTCATGTATGTTGCTCCTGCGTTTTTCAAACCGAACGGCATGACTCTATAACAGTAAGTCCCCCAAGGTGTGGTAAAAGCAGTCTTCTCGGCATCCTCTTCATCCATCAACACTTGATGATATCCCGCATAACAATCCACAAACGACTGTATCTCATGTTTGGCACAGTTATCAACAAGGATGTGGATGTTTGGTAAAGGAAAGTTATCTTTAGGACTTGCTTTATTCAGATCTCGGTAGTTAACACATACTCGAGTTTTCCGTCCTTCTTTGGCACGGGCACAACATTAGCCAACCACGTGGTGTATTGTACCACTCGAATTACCCCTGTTTTCAACTGCTTAGTGATTTCTTCTTTGATTTTATCACTGATGTCAGTCTTGAACTTTCTTTGCTTCTGTTGCACTGGGCGACAGTCGGGGTAGATTGGTAATTTGTGCACCACTAGATCAGCTCCTAATCCTGGCATATCATCGTAAGACCAAGCAAACACGTCTTTAAATTCAAACAAGAGTTGGATTATTGCATCTCGTGTTTTCTCATCCGTGTGGATGCTTATCTTGGTCTCTCGGACCTCTTCATCAGTTCCCAAATTAACCGGTTCGGTGTCATTCAAGTTTGGCTTAGGTTTATTCTCGAAATGTTCCAATTCTCGATTTATTTCCCTAAAAGCCTCATTTTCATCGTATTCCGGTTCTTGGTTCATTATTTCCAGATTAGGTGGCGTGTTCGGATTTGAGCATGAGTTCCGCAAGCATGTCATGTTATTTAAAGCCGCATTATTAGGACTGAAAAGGAAGAATAGATAACAAAATTAGAAAGAGTGCAAAAGTAAGGAAATATTTATTTTATTTTCTTGGAATTTTTTGAAAACAAACGAAATTACATTGGGGAAACCAAAAATACAAGAAAACAAAGAAAAACATCCAAGCTACATCCTCTGAAGTAACTTGTGATGAAGGAAAAACGACAGGACAAATCTACCGGAACTCCCGTCTGATTGGGAAGGGTGTGGCTTTCCAATTTTGCAATTTAGCTTCAGGGCCCACATACAGCACCTCAGCGGTGCTTGTTCCTTCTCCCGATTGGACCATATTAACATCATAGAGCATTTGCCTCATGGCCCCACATATGTCTTCAATTTCCTCCGTTGTAAAGACCTCGTCTTCTTCTTCTTCATTGTACCTTGGTCGGACAAAAGTTTGGTACAGATGTGGCAATGGTTGCGGCAGAACCCATCCTTTCTCCTTTCTCTTTTTGGCCCATCTTTCATCTTCAGGGGTTGGGCGAAAGCCCACTCCGAAAAACTTTTCAGCTACAGGTAAAGTTATCAGCTTCGGCACTCCTTGTAGGGACTTTCCCAAACCTTTTCCTGGCCGGAAGCCATGTTTAATCATTTCTTTCGCCACCATGATGGAGGCATTAGACAAAAAAGGTTGGGGGAGAGGGTTCCCTTCTTCGTGTTGATCCGCCAACACAATCTCGAAAGCTTGATAGACAATGTTTTCGCTTCCCGCTTCCGCTTCCAAGCAAGGTATGGATGGATCTCGATAAATTGATTGCTCATCTTCCCCGTGGACCACGATCTCTTGTCCCTTGTGCTCAAATTTCAACATCTGATGGAGGGTAGAGGGCACAGCTCCGGCCGCATGAATCCATGGTCTCCCTAGAAGAAAATTGTAAGAAGTGTCCATATCCAAGACTTGGAATGTCACTTCGAAGTCCACCGAGCCGATGGTCATAATTATATCAATCTCTCCGACAGTATCTCTTTTCACATCGTCAAAAGCTCGCACACATATATTGTTAGGCCGAATCCTTTCAGCTCCGATTCCTATGCGGCCTAAAGTGGAAAGCGGGCATATGTCTACCCCCGAACCCCCATCAACCATGACCCTCTTCATATAGTAGCCTTCGCTTTTGATAGTCAAATGCAAAGCTTTGTTGTGGGCGGCACCCTCCAAAGGCAAATCAGCTTTACTGAAGGAAATCTGATTGATCGCGAAGAATCTTTCTGTCATTCTTTCAAGTTGTTCGGATGAAGTCTCAATAGGCACGTATGCCTCATTCAAGGCTTTTAGCAAAACCTTTTGATGTTCAGTAGACTTCATTAGAAGGGACAACATCGACACCTGCTCTGGGCATTTACGCAGTTGGTCTATCACCTCATAATCAGGCATTTGCATCTTTTGAAAAAAGACCTCTGCCTCTTCAGCACTTACAGGTTTCTTCGACGGAAACGCCTTTGTGTGGCGTTATTTACCTCCTGTGTGTTTAAGTACTTCTGTCCTAAGACACTCTCAGATGAATTTCCCACGATCTCTTTCCCTTTGCGCATAACAAGTGTTCGTTGGTAGCTCCAGGGTACTGCGGATGGATCTGTCATTGGTTTTTGTTGCACGCGTGCAATAACCACAAGTTCATCTGGTTTTCGGGCCACATAAGTTCCCTTTGGTACATACATTGATGTTTCTCTCTTTAAATGGAACTTCTTGGGGGCACCTATGGACAATGGTTTTTCCACTCTACCTCGTGGGAGGTAAAGGACTCCGCCCTTCCGAGACGATGCTTTCAATTCAATCGTCTTTTCGGATTTGGTTTCAAGAGCTTCAACCTTTTTCCCCATTTTCTCTTGTTTCGGGGTAGCCTCAGGACGCTTCTCTATGTTGGCGATGGCGATTATCGCTTTCAAAGCTGGGTCAAATTCTTTGTCGTCACAAATCATCCCAATCACCGGTCCGTTGTTGTGGGCTGGTAATGGGTTGTTTGTCACATTTGGGATGTCTTCATCCGCGAAGACGATCCTCCCTTGATTGATCAATTCTTGCACTGCCTTCTTTAACGTCCAACAATTGTCAGTACTGTGTCCTTCAACACCTGAATGATATGCACAGTATATCCCTCTCTGGTAGGCAGGAGAGTCTGGATTC
>JASVEL010010978.1:0-112347 GCA_032618575.1 Nicotiana noctiflora
AATACCTTAGCTCCACCTAAATCCATGCAAGCATCGATATTTTCTCCCCAACATCTTCACTAATACTTCAACTTTTAGTTTCGTACACTACCCCCACGTGGCAAAGTGCGGGTACACTCACTGCCATGTGGATTTTTCTGTCCTCCACGTGCATCCCCGTGATTTTTTTTCTTTTTTAAGAATATTATTTTTTAGATAATTTTTTAAATACAATTTATAATAAAAGTTGGAACAGACGACATTAGTTATGCTAAATATTTTTATTTGTACAAAAATAATAAAATTTTAGTTAATCTTTTTTGAATATTACTTGAAAATAAAAATTTATACAATTGAAATAAATAGTCAAGACATCTAAAAAGTTATAAAAATACATAGTTGAAATAAATAATCATTGAATCAAAGAAGAAATAAAAAGAGTGTACAATTGCACTTGTAATTTCTTGTAATTGTATACTCTTTTTATTTATTCTTTTGCGATGCAATGACTATTTATTTCAACTCTGTATTTTTACTTTTTTTTAGGTAAAATCCGTAAAACAAAATTGGAGCACTGTAATTTAGAGATATATAAAAAATTATAGCCAAAATAATTAATTTCAAACTATATTTTATAAATTTTTAGATGCATTGACTATTTATTTTAATTGTATAAATCTTTATTTTCAAGTCAAATTCATCAAAAAAAGATTAACTAAAATTTTATTATTTTTGTACAAATAAAAATATTTAGCATAACTAATGTCGTTCTGTCCAACTTTTATTATAAATTGTATTTAAAAAATTATCTAAAAAATAATATTCTTAAAAAGAAAAAAATTCACAAAAATGCCACATGGACAGAAAAATCCACATGGCAGGTGAGTGTACCCACACTTTTTGCCACATAAGCATTTAGGGGTAATTATTCTCAAAAGGCCAAGTTGAGGGGGGTAATTCGAACCAGAGATAGTTTAGGGAGGAAAGTAATAATTCTCACATAGTTTAGGGGGTACTAAGGTATTTTCCCTTTCATTAATTAAGAGTGTGTACCAAACACAACTCAAACAATCCAACGAGATAGTTTTAGTATGAACGGGAATTCAGTTCAAGGGGTTTTGATTTTGAGGACACCAAATAGTTAAAGTAGGAAATTGACAAACGTTGGATAGTTTAAGGGGGTTTTAGGATATTTCCTCTTTTTTTGGGATTGACCGAAAAGGAAAGAGTGTCACATAAATCGGGACAGAGGGAGCAAATCACTTTATTTTCAACTTATCTTACACAATTGCAGAATGCCATTCAATAAGGAACTGTGTGAAGTCTTTTGTTTTAATTATGAGAAAATTTAAATCTGTTTTTATATTGCATTTAAAGGTTTTATTTAGTGTAGTGGATTACTACTATTGTAATTTGAAATGTCAATATTGGATTTTTTGGCCACTTGATCAGGTTTACCTTCCCTATTTATACTTTCAAGGGCTATTATAGGATTATGTCTTTACTCTATAATTTCTCTATAAGAGTATTAAGTTAGTAAAGAGTAATTACTTCCATAAATATTTAATTAGTAGAGAGTTGTGCATAATTTTTCATAGCCTACAACATAGTGTAATTTTATAAGAATGAAGTAGCGGAAAGTTAGTTAAACATTACCTTGGTTGTGGAATGACATTGTAAAATGTGAAGGAAAGCACACATTCAAAATTTGATAATACTAACATTAAAAATGAACTGATTAGACTATAAAGGCAATATATCAACTCGTTTATCAAATTGACAGAATTCTTTTGTTTGAATAAAGATCAAATTTATAAATGCTCTGATCGCTATTGTGGAAGGATATTAACCGTCTATTGCATTGTCCCCAAAACTAGAAAATGGGCATTGGGCCTATCTCAACCTCAAAAACTAGTTAATGAGACGAGGGTTGCGCAAACATATTGAGACCACCCATCCCTTAAAGCGCCGATGTGGGACTCTTCACGCCCAGGCTAGACATCTAGAATGTGGACAATTTAATATGGGGCCCCAAGTTTCGGAAACGAGAATTGGGTTGGGTCCTGCTCTGATGCATATTAAATGGACATTGGGCCTTTTGTCCCAAAAAAAAAAAAAAAGGAACCATGCGGTTTCGTTTCATATCTAAGAGCCCCCCCCCCCCCCCCCCCTTTTTTTTTAATTACCTTAATAATTTCGTACAGGCATTTTCGATGCTGCTAGTGAAATAGCCCTTCTGGCTGTATTTTCTGTACTCCACCCATTTCATAAAGTATTTGACCCGGTTTAACAACTGCCCAATATCCAGGGATCCTTTTCCTGAACCCATCCCTAAAAGCTTAGCTCATGAGGTGAGGATTGCCCAAGATTTTGGAGACCTCCTATCCTTTAAAGCACCAATGTGGGATTCGTCAATAGCATTAAAGACTACTGCTTTTCGCTTAGAACTCAAATTAGGCCTTTTGGTGAAGTGACATCGTTCCTAGTCTTCCAGTTCCCTTTAATCCCCAGCGGCTGCCTCTATGGCCCAAGCACTTTTTTAAGTCTGAACAAATTATTGAGTTGGATTTGAAATTCCTCTTTCGAGGTGCTAAAAAAGTACGGTACAGAGGAGGTTGTCTTTATCTTTATTGTTAATTTAAAGAAATATCATTTTGGTTCTAGAATAATGTTCAGGAACACTGTTGGTTGTACCTCTTAAACGAATTTGTTTCTGAAATACAGTTCTGGAACTTTTTTTTCCATCATTCAACTGATTTAGGTTGAAATGCGACCTTTATAACCATGCAAGTGTATAATAGCCTTATATGTGCACTTCGTGAAGTGTCTGGACAATTGAGTTACTATAAGCATGTCAAATGTAGTTGCATGGGCAAAGCTTAATTTTCTCTTGATGTTCTCATAAGTGCAAAATCATTCAATGATTTATGTTGGATCTAAGTGTAGAACACATATTTAGTATTAACAATTTTCTAGCATTAGAGTAGTACCAAAGGGTAATCTCACAGTTTTTATTTCTCCAAACTGAATAAAATCAGGGACAACTATTAGATTCTATTCGTAATATACTTGGGAACATCTATTAGATTCTATTCTTAAACTTTATATCAGAGATGTACTATGTTATAACCGTTCATTTTTTTGGGTGTGCTACTTTGCAGGCCAAAAAGGAGAAAGAAAAAGAGGAGAAAGAGAAGAGAAAGGATAAGGAAAGAAGGGAAAAAGAGAGAGAGAAGGAAAAAGAGCGCGAGAAGGAAAAAGAAAGGGGTAAAGAGCGATCAACAAAAGATGAGGCAGATAGCGAGAGCATGGATGTAACAGATAACTATGAGCCCAAAGAAGAGAGAAAAAGAGAAAAAGACAAAGAGAGGAAACATCGGAAGCGACACCATATCTCTAACGATGAGGTGACTTCTGACAAGGATGAGAAAGAGGAACCTGAAAGAGACAAGGAAAGGAAACACCGGAAGCGACACCATAGCTCTAACGATGAGGTGGCATCTGACAAGGACGAGAAAGAGGAATCTAAAAGGTCCCGCCGACATAGCAGTGATCGTAAAAAGTCAAAGAAGGTTCTAATCTCTCCATCTAAATTTTGTTCTCTGTCCTGATTATGCTCTTTGGCGTTCTGCAATATTGATATTCTTTTCCTCTTTCTGACAGCTTGCACACTCACCTGAATCTGATGGTGAAAGTCGGCATAAAAGACACAGAAGAGATCATAGGGATGGATCACGTCGAAATGGTGGTTATGAAGAGTTAGAAGATGGGGAGCTTGGTGAAGATGGAGAAAGTTGAGTAGTGGTCAAAGTTTTACTAGCATACTGACCCCTGCATCTGACATCTCATAATGTTTTTGATGTTAAATATTTTACTGGGCAACAATGTTTATGTATCTAAAAGCACTGTTGTTAAAACTGCTGTAACACTAAGTAGTTGCAATTGGAATCTGGAATGGTTATGGTGTTCTAAATTTTGGCAATTGCACCTGAACTTGCATTGCCAGCTGCTGCTTTCATCTTTAGAAGATGATTAAATAGGAAAGGGAAGATAAAGCCGGTTAGGGGTTGGGTATCTTTCCTTGCACTTGTACGCATCTGTGACAGCCATTCCTTATTTACCCGACCTATAATAGCCTAGAAGAAATTTTGATGGTGGCAATATGCGGAGGCATCCCCCTCCTCCCTCCTTCTCCCTTTTTAATCTTTTACGTATCTTTCAAGCTGGCAAATGTAGAAAATGCATCCTCGTGTGCTTTGATAAACTCTTCATTTGTCCGAGGCTAGACATTTGGTTATGAACGTCAAGGCCTTGTGTGGAGAGTCTGCTGCCATGAATTTAGGTTGTGTTTCTAGCTGTTATTTGATGCAAGTCCAAGATTCAACGTTAGTTTATTGTGTACTCTAAGAAAGAATAGTGAGTCAGGAATTTTGTACAAACATCACGTAACTTGCATGCCTGATTTTAGTCAAAAGATAACCGATCGTTGCAATTCGACTATAAAGTTCCAAGTCAAATCCCACGGAGAACCAAAGCACAACTACAGCTATTTAATCTCACTAAGAATACAAGTTTGGATAAGTGTCTGCGAATAAAGATTGTGCTTTTTATTATAAACTAATTGAATAGCAAATATTAAAAAGCAGAAATTATTAACTAAGAGAATGAAGTTGGAATAGGAGTAAAAATACTAGGATTGTGATTTCTCAAATATGAGGATGAATGTCTAATGCGTTTACTATAATCTCGTCGAACTATTCTTTATTATTGTGAGTTATCTACTTATTGTAAATAAAGTAAATTTTTACTCTCGAACTAACCCTAGTTGGCAATTCAAATGACTCACAAGGATCGTGTTAAAGCTTTGTTATCTTTACTCTCACCTTTAAAATCTAAGTAATTACTCTTTTAACTTACTCAATAGTGGCGTTATTCATTAACCTAATCCTGTTATCTCTCAGGCAATACAAGATATAACAAGTTAATCAATCACCATTCAATTAATAACAAATAAAATATAGTTATAGTTGAACAAATCTATCTATATAGAAACAAAAGCAAAACTATATAGGCTTCCAAGTGTAATACTCACAATCCTAACACATAAAAAATTAGGACAACTCTCCAAGATAGTTGGAGTTTCAAATTAAAACTACAAATCAAGAAAATAAACTTAAATTTATCTAATTTCAAAAATAGAATTCCTCCTCTTTTTTTGGTTGGCTGTTTCTAAGAAAAATAAAATCCTCCCACGTTTGCAATTTTTTAATCAATAACTACCCACTAAAATTTACAATTGTTAAGAATAGAATTCTACTTGGAGTGAATGTCTATCTTGTGGAGAGTTTTACTTTGTGACTAAGTCATAATTTGTCCTATAAATAAAGGGGTCTTACCCCATTGTAAATCATCCCAAAATTCAATAAGAATTTCTTCTCTCTCTCTCTTTCTTTGCAATATTGCTCTTGTTCTTTCATTATTTCATAACACATTATCAGCACGAGACTCTACCGTCTCAAGAAGCTCTTTCAGAAGATTAAGGTAATTTTTCTCCTCTTTTTAATTATGACTGACATTATGAAAAGAAAGTTCGTTGCCTTTGAAATTTCGGGCAAGAACTATATGACATGGGTGTTGGACGCTGAAATCCACTTAGATGCAATGGGTCTTGGAGACGCCATTAAAGACAGAAATAAAGCATCCACCCAAGACTATGCTAAGGCCTTGATTTTCTTGCGCCATCACCTTGATGAAGGGTTGAAAATTGAATATCTCACAATCAAAGATCCACTTATTTTGTGGAATGGCTTAAAGGAAAGATATGACAACTTAAAGTTGGTCACCCTTCCACAAGCACGATATGATTGGGCTCATCTGAGGCTCCAAGACTTCAAGTCTGTTTCTGAATATAATTCCGCGATGTTCAGAATTACTTCTAAATTGAAACTCTGTGGAGATACTATAAGTGATTATGATATGCTTGAGAAAATGTTTACAACGTTTCATGCCTCCAATATGGTTCTGCAACTGCAGTACAGAGAGAAAGGTTTCAAGAAGTACTCTGAGCTGATTTCTCTTCTTTTTGTGGCTGAGCGAAACAATGACTTGCAAATAACCTAACTTAAGAGGTTATGTGAAGGCTACTTCAATTTTTTTTTCCCCAAGAAAATTGAAAACTTTATTTTTTTGTTTTTCGCAACTGACATGCTACGTTGCTAATTGTATGAAAAAAATATTTCAGCATCACAGACAAAAGGCACATGTCCATATGAACAATTACAATTCCCTTTATTATGTCACAAACACCAATACGGATTTCCACTCAATCAAGTAATCATAATTCATTCCTAAAGCCGACTTGATTAAATCTGACACATTAATAGAACAAGTCAATGAGTATATTTTTTTTATCCAATTCCGTCTGTATTTTTCTACTGTGCAAGACTATTAAGTCATTCAATGAAAAACATAATTAATTTTTTGTATTACTATGTAATTGTTTGTATCATAAACAAAGTTTGTTCGAAATTGCACTATTTATTGAGTTATTGACTTCCCTTTGTCTCTTTTCTTTTATCTTTGAAAATACTTATATTTATTTATATTTTTTTTGTATGTCAATCTATGGGAAGCAAATATGGATATTTCACAAAGCAAACTTGAATCAAATTTCAATTGTAAAAATATTTGTTTAGTTGATTCATGTACAACACATACAATACTCAAAGAGAAGAAATATTTCTCGCATTTAAGTATGTGTAAGGTAGATGTTACTACAATTTCTGGTAGTAGTAAATTAATTGAAGGCTCTGGAAGAGCTACTATAACTCCGCCTAAGGGAACAATACTTATCATAGAGAATGCAATGTTCTCCTCCAAGTCCAAGAGGAACTTGTTGAGTTTTAAAGATATCCGCAGAAATGGATATCATATTGAGACAATAGATGAGAATAATCTTGAATATCTCATCATTACCAAGAATGCCTCTCGCCAGAAAAGGGCTATTGAGAAGTTCCCATCTTTGTCTTGTGGCCTATATTGGACAAGAATTAGTGCAATTGAGGCACATTCTATTGTAAACCAAAAGGTTACCGATTCCAATACTTTTGTACTTTGGCATGATCGATTGGGACACCCTGGATCAATTATGATGAGACGAATCATAGAAAACTCAAATGGGCATCCATTAAAAAATTTAAAGATTCTTTTAAATGATGTATTTTCTTGCACTTTTTGTTATCAAGGCAAGTTAATTATTAGACCATCACCAACAAAGGTTGGAATTGAGTCCCCTACGTTTTTGGAACGTATACAAGGGGACATTTGTGGACCTATTCACCCACCTAGTGGGTCGTTCCGATATTTTATGGTCTTGATAGACGCATCCTCTAGATGGTCTCATGCGTGCCTATTGTCATCTCGCAACCTCGCGTTTGCAAAATTAATGGCACAAATAATTCGATTACGGGCACAATTTCCCGATAATCCAATTAAATCTATTAGACTTGATAATGCTGTTGAGTTTTCATCCCAATCATTTAATGATTATTGCTTATCAATTGGGATAAAAGTGGAACATCATGTAGCTCATGTTCACACTCAAAATGGTCTTGCAAGAGTCTTTAATTAAACGTCTGCAATTGATAGCAAGACCGTTACTCATGAAAACGAGGCTGCCCACTTCTGTTTGGGGTCACGCCATTTTGCATGCAGCAATGCTAGTTCGTCTCAGACCGAAAAATTATCATAAATATTCCCCGTTGCAATTAGTTTTGGGTCATGAATCTAATATATCCCATTTAAGAATTTTTGGATGCGCAGTATATGTGCCTGTAGCACCGCCATATCGCACCAAAATGGGTCCGCAAAGAAGGTTAGGAATATATGTTGGGTTTGAATCGCCCTCCATTATTTGCTACCTCGAGCCACTAACGGGAGATTTATTTACTGCACGATTTGCAGACCTGTCGATTCGATGAGACACTTTTCCCAAAATTAGGGGAGAAGTTGGTGAAACCAAACGGGAAATTTTGTGGAAAAATCCATCATTATCTCATCTTGATCCACGTGCCTCTATTTGTGAAAAAGAGGTACAAAAGATTATTCATTTGCAGAGAATAGCAAATCAAATGCCCGATGCATTTACGGATATGAAAAGGATAACAAAATCACATATCCCTGCGGAGAATGTTCCAATCCGTATTGATGTCCCTATTGGACAATCTTCTAGTGTCATAGCTAATGAGTCAAAAGCACGCATGAAACGTGGCGGACCATTAGGTTCCAAAGATCGAAATCCTAGAAAAAGGAAAATAAATGATCAAAATGACACTATGAAAGAATCTCATGAAGAAATCCACGACTTAATAAATTCTGAGATTCATGAGGAATCCACCTGAGCCCGAGACTCAAGAAAATAAGGAACTATCAATAAGTCCAATCGATATTGAGACAAATTTGAATCGATTGGATATAGTGGTAGATTATGTCTTTGCATATAATGTTGCATCCAGCATTATGCAAGAAAATGAGGATCTTGAACCTCAATCTGTTGGAGAATGTCGACAAAGACTTGATTGGTCAAAATGGCAAGAAGCAATCCAATCAGAGTTGAATTCACTTGCAAAACGTGAAGTTTTTGGGCCTGTAGTCCAAACACCTAATGGTGTTAAGCCTGTTGGCTATACATGGGTCTTTGTACGCAAGAGAAATGAGAAAAATGAGGTACAAAGATATAAGGCACGCCTTGTTGCACAAGGATTTTCATAAAGGCCTGGTGTCGATTATGAAGAGACATATTCACCCGTTATGGATGCTATAACATTCCGTTATCTTATTAGTTTTGCTGTCCGTGAAAAACTTGACATGCATTTAATGGATGTGGTTACTGCCTACCTTTACGGCTCACTTGATAATGAGATATACATGAAAATTCGCGAGGTCTTCAAAATGCCTAATAGTTCAAAATCCCGGGAAATATTTTCAATCAAATTGCAAAGATCTTTATATGGTCTAAAGCAATCAGGACGAACGTGGTATAATCGTCTTAGTGAGTATTTATTAAAGGAAGGCTATATAAATGATGCCATTTGCCCATGTGTTTTCATAAAGAAAACAACATCGGAATTTGTTGTACTTGCCGTATATGTTGATGACATAAACCTTATTGGAACTCCTATAGAACTCCAAAAGGCAATTGATTATTTAAAGAAGGAGTTCGAGATGAAAGATCTCGGAAAGACAAAATTATGTCTTGGTTTGCAAATTGAACATTTGGCAAACGGAATTTTTGTTCATCAATCTACCTACATAGAAAAGGTATTGAAACGGTTTTACATGGATGGAGCACATCCATTAAGTACTCCGATGGTTGTTCGATCACCTGATGTGAACAAAGATCCATTCCGACCTCAAGAAGAGAATGAAGAGCTACTTGGTCCCGAAGTACCATATCTTAGTGCAATTGGTGCACTAATGTATCTTGCCAATACTACAAGGCCCGACATAACTTTTTCAGTTAATGTCTTAGCAAGATATAGCTCTGCTCCCACAAGGAGACATTGGAATGGGATCAAACACATATTGCGGTATCTAAAAGGGACTACCGATATGGGCTTACTTTATGTCAATAATTGCAGTCCCGATCTTGTTGGTTATGCTGATGCTGGGTATTTATCCGACCCCCACAAGGCTCGATCTTAAACAGGTTATGTGTTTACCTGTGGAGGCACTGCCATATCGTGGCGATCGACTAAGCAATCAATTGTGGCTACTTCATCTAATCATGCTGAGATAATTGCTATTCATGAAGCAAGTCGAGAGTGTGTGTGGTTGAGGTCTATAATACATCTTATTCGAGATAAATGTGGTGTGAAATGTGACAAGTTACCCACTATTTTGTATGAAGACAATGCAGCATGCATAGCTCAACTGAAGTGAGGATTCATAAAAGGAGATAGGACAAAGCACATTTCACCAAAGTTATTTTTCACACATGATCTTCAAAAGAATGGTGATATTAATGTGCAACGGATTCGTTCAAGTGATAATATGGCCGATTTGCTCACCAAATCTCTACCGACGTCAACCTTCAAGAAACAAATGTACAAGATTGGGATGCGAAAGCTTAAGGATGTGAATTGATGCTCTCATCAGGGGGAGTTAATGCGCGTTGCACTCTTTTTCCCTTACAAGGTTTTGTCCCACTGGGTTTTCCTTGCGAGGTTTTTAACGAGGCAACCAAAAGGCGTATTATTAGATATGTGTACTCTTTTTCCTTTTCTAGATTTTTTTTCCCATTGGGTTTTATTTTAGTTAAGGTTTTAATGAGGCACATTACTTATTGAGTAGACATTCAAGGGGGAGTGTTAAGAATAGAATTCTATTTGGAGTGAATGTCTATCTTGTGGAGAGTTTTACTTTGTCATTAAGTCATAATTTCTCCTATAAATAGAGGGGTCTTACCCCATTGTAAATCATCCCAAAATTCAATTAGAATTTTTTCTCTCTCTTTCTTTTGCAATATTGCTCTTGTTCTTTCATTATTTCATAACAACAATTATTTTTTTATTAATAAAAGTGAGAAAAAAAGGAGGAAACTATAAAGCTTCATGGTTATTCGCTTACTTCTCATGGAAAGAATTTAAAATTTCGTTGAATCCTCCCACAATTGAGTTTTTGCAGTTACTCTACTTATCATCATCGTCATCATTCTTATTATTATTAAAAATAGAATTCCTCCCATTTTTTGATTGGCTGTTTTTTTTTTAAAAGAAAAATCCTCCCACGTTGTTAATCAACAACTATCCACTAAAATTTACAATTATATTTTTATTAATAAAAGTGATTAAAAAATGAGGAAAATAGTTGCATTTTCCCCACGACTGACTGTGCTCCCAAAGGCTTCCAACCAAAAATTCCTATTTTATCTACACTCTCATAACTGATTGATTTATGCCTTTTATATTTTCAAATCCTTTTCAACTTCTTATTTTATCTATTCACTATACCAGTCGGATTAAAATTGCTTTGCAACTTCATGATATTAGACAAATTTCAAGAAACTCAATGCAATGGAATTTCAAAGTTAGAATCGTTCAAATGTTGATAATCCCCGATCGATTTAAGCCAGAAATACGGTATTCAATTGAGTTGGGTTTACAGGATTCGAAGGTACCGTATTCAACTTTCTCATAGTTTTAAACTTCCGCTTCTCTAAAGTATTTCTTTTTCCGTATTCATAAATTATATAAATAGATCGTTTCTTTAAAATTACTCAAATATTTAAGAAGTCCAATTATTTGACTTCCATATAAAGTGTTATTTAACTCATATGGAAGCAACTGTAGCATTCTGCTTTTAACTTAAAACGTTGAGGTAAATTTTAGACAGTGATTGTACTACGTATATATATAATTCACATATATTATAATTTTGTATTTAATAACATCTATTTTGTTCGAAATATAAAACTCTTGCAGATATTACATACTGGTTGTCTTGCTTAAACTATCATCGGTTGAACATTCAGAAAATACATCTATATATGAAATAATCTTTTTATCTCTTAATGTTGGCTTCAAAATTCTGCACTAATGAGGAATATAATTTTGTAGGGTGATAGTATATGTGCTTCAATCGGAAAGTATGTTGTTAAGTTTGTTAGGAATAAGATACAGGAACTTCGCTTATATCATATGAACTACTTTGTTGAAGACAGAATAGCACTTCTTAGTGACTAGGAGCTGTCGGATCAAATAATTTAAAGTTGAGGAATACGACACACAACGTGAGGCTGACAGCTACACATAAGACATTTGTTGAGGTAACAACTGCTCCTTTGATCAACTTACAAGTCAACATGATGTCGATGAGACCGAATTATTCGGTAATTCTTCTTTTTCCTTTTTATTCTAATAGTAGGTTTTGTAAAACTAGTTGACTTACTTTTATATTTATAGATGTTGTTGGTTAGGTTGTGACCTATAAAGATGTTAAGACCTACATGCAAGGAGACGACCAAAGTGTCTTTATTGATGTTATACTCTAAGATGATAAGTAAGTCATTCGCAAATAGAAACAATTCTTTACAATAAAATCACCTATATTACTCTGCTAATTTTTCGAACAGATATGGAGTGTTTTGACACATGGATCGTTATAATATCCAAATACAATAATAAGACACTAAAGTGATCATGGATCTTTCATTTAAATTTTAAAAGCTTCTTATTTAATATTCTGCCAATTGTTCTTCGCTGTAATTTTTTACATTTTTTATAATATAATTATAGAACTAGGGAGGTAAAGTTTATTTGGCTTCTCTAGTGATTGATGCTTCAAGAGCTACTATAATATTATTTATATATTGCATCCATATTGTTTTCAACAGTTTAGGAATAATTAATATTTTTGTACTCACTCTTATATTCCATGAACTTGCATAGAGTACAGGCGGACCACTGAAGCATAAAGGTCTCTAAAATTAGATTCTAAAATTATATTCATATCAAGGCGGGCCGCTAAATTTTTTGGCAAGGCATCTCCTATCGTTACATGCATGCGTTGTGTAACAAACTGAGCCATACTTTCTGTTTTAATAGGAAAGATACAATAACTTTATAAAATTTATTCTTATGTATTATTTATGATTGTAGTTTTCATTTTAATTTGATCATTTACAAGGACGCTTGATTATCAATGATTCTCCCAACGTCAACTCTATTGTAAATATTGCTCGATGGTCTGAAGCTACTATTTGGGGTTTCCAACATAACAGTAAAGTTTTGCAACTTGAAATATATCCTTTTAGTCATAATATGTTTATAGAGTGAGTTCATCTTATTTTTTATTAATGATTTGCTTGGCCCTAATTTCTATACGATTTTTTAATTGGTGAAGGTTTTGAGAAAACATATTTACGAGGGACAATCCATAACACACGTCATGGAAGATATAATTGTTAATTTTGAGGCTATAAGAACATTATAGGACTTTAGGAAATACCTGTATGTTTCTTTACTGTGTTTCCTTATTACTTTATTATACGAATATCCATTATTATTTATATGTTCCGAAAAATTATAGCATTTCCATATTCTTTTGTATCTACGATCTTTTCCAACATATATTTTCTTATAAAAAATTATATTTTTTATACTCCGCGGAACGCGCAGCTATGAATACTAGTAGATTATATAAACGGCTCTATCCTAGATAATTTCTGTCAATAATTCATCTAATAAATAGTTCCATCAAAACCCTACATGAGAATTTAGCTACTGTCACAACCCATAATCCCCTCACGGTCGTGAATGCACATAATCTAATCAGCTAGGTAAGACTCACTTGAGGAAACCAAGTAAAATACATGCATGATATTCAACTGCCATAATATAAATAGAGCAAAAATAAGTCTAATATCATCACCAAAATACGAAAAAAATACTAGATCAATCTCCCTAAAACCCGATAGTACGGAGCCATGAGCTACTAAGAGGAATACAATTGAATCTCAAAATATAAGAGTACTGTCTAAAATAAGATAAACAATATGAAAGAAAGGAACTAAACTCCATAAGCTGTGAGTCTGCCATAAAAGCTCACCCTAGTGTCTATAATAGTCAAACTACTAAGCACCCTCCAAGACATTGCTGGGTCTAACACCAATATCTATATAAAATATACAAAAGTATAGTATGAGTATAAGAATTAATGTGTATTCAGTAACTATTATGTTTAATCTCGAACTAGTGACGAAATTTTGACAAAGATATGATTATCAACTTCATAATCTGAACAATTCATAATAGTCGGAAATAATAGAAAATAACCAAGAACAACAGATATATAATAATGTACATCGACCAGAGAGAGGATAAGCATACTTCTCAAAACAAGATAACCAAAACATATTTCAATTTCCATGTCTGCATATAAAATGATATGCAGCAAGTAGCACCAATATGAATGCTTCTACATGAGTCTAGGATATTTATGCATGCTCAAGACTCAATCATAACTAATATCCAGCACATCCCATCCGATCTAACATGATTAAACACATTCATGTGTTCTAATACAATATACGTATGAATTCATTTCCAAGCGCCACACAAAAAGTCATTGCCATAGCATATCAATCCGCTTGTAATGCCCCAATATGACATAATCATATAAATCCGTATCAATATTTTCATCTCCAAAAATGTATGCATATGTTCAATAGATAATTAATAAACTACACAATGACATAATAACTAGAGATGCAAATGCGTGTTTATGATATAAAGTATGACTACGACTAATTCAAGTATATCAATATCTTAAAAATAGACCATCATGTCCAAATAATATTTCATACACCTAAACAAGGTCTTTAGCATGAATATATATACTCACGTAATCATACACAATCAAATAAAACGTAAGTCAAGAAGAAAATACAATCAAATAAGGCATAAAGAAGTCAAAAAATACCTCAAACACACTATAAAATTAGTGTACATTTATACGTTCATCATCATTCATATGCGCCACCCCTAAAATCACGTAAGATGTAACATATAAATTTAATTTAGAAGAAACTTTTCATCTTAACAAGGTTAGACAAGAGGATTACCTTCTTAGGGATAACTTCAACCCTCAAATACTATATTTCTTCTCCAAATATCCCAAATCTATCCAACAACACCTAAAGAAGTCAAATGATACTTTAGAAATCAGTTCCAATCCCAAAATATTTAATTTTTTATGAATTTAGGAAAAGTCAACCCGAATTCACATGTCTGGAGCCCGAAATTGACCAAAATATGTGATTACCCATGACCTTAAAATATATATTTTGGTTCCAAATTCCACCTCAAATCGATGTTCAAAACCCAAAAGAAAATAGTTACTCTTTATGCCAGAATTCTCTTTCTCTTTCTTCTAAATCCATAGATTTAGATATGAAAATCTATGGGTATTCAATATCTTCAGTCAAATCCAAGTTAGAATTATTAACATTTCAAGTTCTGGTAAAAATCTCTTCAAACATCGCCTCCTCCCGAAATCTAGGTCTCAAAAATTGTAAAAATATGAAAACTCCTAAAATCTAGGACTTTAATATCCCTTGAGACCAATCCTTCTACGCGATCACGACATGACTCACGGCATCGTGAAGGTCAACTAGCATGGATCCTATGTGATCGCGACATCTTTCACACGACCGCTCCTATGTGCACAAGTTGATGACCCTACGCGATCACAAACTTCCTCCATGCGATCGTCAAGTGCAAATATTACCCTAGTCCAATTCTTTCTTGCGATCGCAAGAATTGGCTCCAGGATCGTGATGCAAATATCGAGGCTTTATTGATTGAGACTACTTCCTTTTGCATTGATTGGCTTTCTTGATTGATGCTTGGATATATTTGAGATGGTTAGATTTTTTTTCGCAAGGTAACACAATTTTGGCACTTTGGAATAGCCGTATGAGATAAGTGTCTTGCCTAGCTTTGGTTGAAGAAATTTTTCCTAATAATTGATATTATTTGCTACATACGGGGTCATGTATATATGAAGTGAAGAGTTTATACACATGTGTCATAAGTATTCATGCTCGGGGTAAATTTTAGATTACCGTATGCCTTGTGGTTGTGTGTTCAACTTGATTCTATGTATTACTAGATGATATACCCCCCTTATGTTAATGAGGAAAAAACATATTTGGCAAATATGTAAGAAATTTTTACATAACTCTAGTAGCAGTTAGCAATTAACAAATATGGCAGCTTATTAACTACATTTCTAGCATAAATCAATAATGCTGGACTGATCCCATTAAAATAGGGATTAGTAATTAATGTTAATCCACATAACTTTTGGAGTTTTCCCTATAACTTTCTCTCCCCCATTTAATGTTGTGTAGTGTGTACCTTAAAACCCTCATTTTCTCCTCTTTTTTGAATAGTTGTACAGTTATAAAAGATTTTCACCCTAAATCCTTTCCTTTTGCATCTATTCAATCCAGCTTTTGTTTTCAATATATTCCTTATTTCATTCCTCCTTCAAGTAATTAGTTTTACCTCTATTTTTATACTTATATACGTAGTATATTAAATTTAATTATTCATTGTGTTATATAATTATTAAAAACATGCTGAATAATGATGGTATACATGAATATATTAATAGTATATCTTAATGGTATATATAGACTATATTATACTTGTGGATAACTATTGTATATAACGTATTTTATTGTTATAATATGAAGCTTATAATATAATATTATTGGTATAGTATTTGCATTATTTGGCTATATATAGTATATAATTCTTTTAACATTAATTAGTTGTTTAATGCATGAACATATACAATGTATATTCAGCATATATTAAATTTAATAAGTCAATTAACTGTATATTTATTGAATTATTTTATATATTTAGTGTATATATACCTCATATATACTACCTCAAGGATAAACCACTGCCACCGCAATTCCATCACACACAGCCTTCACCACCGCACCCGTAAATCTTCAAAAACACCATTTAACACAACATTTTTTAAAGGAGAAGAAACAAGAAGGAAGCAAAATGAAGAATAAAAGGAAAAAAACGAGAAACATAAAAAAATCAACTTCAATAGCCACTAATATCTAAAATAGCTTTCTATTTGGTCAAAACATGTATTGACAAAGAATAAATAACGATCAAGATCTACTAATTCACATTAATAGTGTTCTCATATGCTACCAAAAAAACGATACTGATTTTTGATTGGTAACAACATAACAGTCAAATGCTGAAAAGATTAATGGGAGATGTAGCTTAGGTTGCAAGAAGAGAAATTAGAAATTAGGTTGAGGGTTGATAAATATGGTGATAAGAATAAAAAAGAATTCCATAATTTGTGGAGTTAATTTATTACTCTGAAACATAATTTTTGCATTAGGCTAATAATGTAAAAAAAGTGCTATTTATGGAATAAACTAGAAGTGATTCTATTTTTCTAAATAGTTTTATGAAAAGACCGTGTGAGCATAATAAACCAGGCTAGAGCATAATATGGACCAAGGTGTAGTTGCAATGCAAGCCCAAACCAAATAAACCTTACATCCGGGCCTAGACGAAGCCTTATGTTGTCAAATCAGCCTTGTTATGACTTGTTCCAAGGAATCTTAATTAGGGTTCACCCCAGTTCTTCTTCTATAAATGCTATTACAATCGCCGCATACTCTGTAAGCTTCAATCTATTTTCACAAGAATAAATGGATATGTCTCACTCCAGAGACCATTTTCTTGTATATTTTAGCTCTTATTTTCTTTTTGTTGGCTCGATCTGTTTATGCATTTTTACATCAACATGTTCATTTTAATGAACATTTAAAACTGGATACTTTATTTCTTCAGTTCTTTTTTCTCTTCAATTTATAAAGAGGTGGTTTTGCTATGATTAGAAAAAATTCCTCGTACTGAATGCCATTGCCATGGCATGATAGACCCTTTTACACCCATAGAATATGAGCAACAATCACCCTCTTCCATATTTTTTGTTCTTTCTTCTTTATTCTTTATTTTGGATCAACAGTAACAATTACCTGATCTATGTTTTAAAGTTGTAGCAGAGATGCAATTTTAGAATTTTAAACTGTTTGGTGGCAACAAATATTTTCAATTTTGAACACGGTAGCAGATAAAAGTAGGTATTTTGTGAGAAATTTGAGATAATCTGCTCTTTTGGTGGATGTGTTTCTGGAGTTGGTGCCTCATAAACTACATGGCATTTTGTTTTGCCTTGTTTTTCTTGGTTTCTCCAAAATTGTCACAAGGTGGTGTTTAAAGCCCTAATTTGTCACAGGAAAATGATTCCAGAAATTTGGGTTACGCACACCTCCAAATTTTGTCAACTGCTTCATCCTCATGGTATGTGTTCATTTGATAAAACAAAATCATAACAACTGTTAGTCTAAAAGTTGGTGGTGGTGTAGCTGAACCAGACATAAGGCAGGTGTTGCCACATATATGGTTGTGGGAACCGTTGAATGTCTGGAACAGTAAAGGTGTTCTTCGTTGCCCGGTAGTTCCTTTTTTTGACTAATCGAGCTACATCAGAACCCCATACTTCACATCTTTATTTTTTTTACATTTTAAGGATTATTTATAAATTAGTAAACAAATAACTATAATAGCTTACTAACACCATCTCCAACACTACACCAAATTTTGCAGCAAATTCAAATTTGATGTAAAATCTGGTATTTCTTTCTCCAATAGAATACCAAATATTGCACCATTATAGAGCATTTTAGGTGTTGCACCAAATTTGAGTTGAACCGAATTTAAGGCAATGCTATTCATCACTTATATTGTGTATATAATTAATTTTTATATTAAGGTCTTTATAATTTTAATTTTATATTCTATTTTTTGATATATTAATTTTGTATATATTATATTTATATAAAATAATACTCTTTCCATTTCAATTTATGTGAACTTATTCGTGCAAAAAAGAATGACCTTTTTTCTTATTTGAAAATAATTTACATTTATAACGACACAAAATATAGATGCCATAACAAGATCAAAAGTTGTAAGTTAATTTTATTATTATTATTATTATTGAATAAAAATATAATCATTATTTAAAAATAAAAAATGCAAATGTAATATATAAGATAGTATTTGTTCAGAGGAAATAAAAAATAAAATTTAAATAGAATATAATAATATAATATAGAAGAGAGAAGAACTCACTACCAGAAAATAGGCCTACGGGAACAGTTTGTATGGCAACGGTTATTAAACCGTGGCAATAGAGTATATACGGTAACGGTTACAACCGTTACCATAGGATTCGATGCAATGGGCACGCTTTAGGTCCTAAACCGTTCCAGTTGTTAATGAACCGTTACCTTAGGTGTTATTTATAGGAACGGTTGTAGGAACCGTCCCAATAGACCTATTTGTTGTAACGGGTTTAGGTTTTCTTTTAATATTGGAACGGGTATTTATTCCCTCCTCGTTTTCCCCCCTAAATTTTACTAAACCCGCCAATATAACCCCCTTTTTCTTTTATCCCCTTTTTCTTTTATTTATTATATATTTTATATTAATTAATAATTATTATGACAAAACTAATACTGAAGCAATTCATTCTCACAATCTCACTGCGTGCTCTCTGTTGAACGAAGAACTTCATCTTAACTCACGAATTCTCTGAGAAATTCAGTCGCCGAATAAATCCCTAAAATTCCCCAAACCATATCTTAACTCTGAAATTCCCGAACCCCAAATCCATCTAGCCGAAAATCCCCAAATCGTTGCTAACCTAAAACTCTCAAATTTCCGTAAGTCCTAGAATCGATTTGCTTCACTCGAAATATCCGAAGAACAGAGGAATAATTAAAGGAACGATTACAGGTGAAGAAAATTTCAATCGCCAGAAAGTTTCGACCCATAAGGCAATCGGTTGAAATTTAACTTCAGGTAATTTTTCTTTTCTTATTTGGGCATTATATTCTATAATCGTTCTTTTATTCTTTAAGCTTTATGTTTTAGCAGTGTATATGATTTCTTGCTTTCTGTTGATGTTTTGAACCCAAATTATTTAGGTTTAATTTTCAGTTGGGTGTTGTTAGTCTTTTCTGCCTGATGGTTTTCTATAGTCTTTTCTGCTCGATGGTATGCTAACATGCTAACCATAGATTGTTAGTATATGCTAGTATTAACTGAAGAAGCAACAGGAGTTGTGTTAGTGACAAATGAAAAGTTTTCCCATTTGTGTGCTTGGAGAGATGAGTACCTCAGCTGTTAGAGAATAGGCCATTAGATGTTCCGGAATCTCACTTTAAGGATCTTCTTAAATATTGGAACTCCGATCCTCACAAGGTAATTACAGCAATCTTATTATGATTACATACTGTAAATCTGGTAGTTACAAGTACCATATTAGACTATTTCAGCAAGTACGAGTATCGAAACTGAGAAAAGGAGAAACAACTAAACAGTCACTACATTTTGGTAACTCCATATTCAGGTTAGTGTCAGTCTTTGCTGCTAAGCTTCAACAGCAGCTATATGCCTGAAGCTTCTTTTCCCAATGTATTCATAAATCTGGTAGTTGTGTTACTTTGTGCGTTAGAGTGCTTTTTTTAAAATGATGATAAGGTTATTATCACCAAAGAGATGGGAGTAGCCTTCATCAAACGCTAAAATTGGGAGATTTCTTGAAGACCCATAAACCAATTCAACAACAGAGAAAAAGATGAAAATAACAAGATGATAGTTCACCATTTTCTTAATATTTTTGCCCCTTTATTGAGGGGTTTAGTATTCTTTGATCAGTTATGAACACGGAATTGAGTTGTGTTTGTTGAGTATCTGTATGGAGTAGTAATGCATAAGCAAATGAGACAACTGAGAGAAGCTATGATTATTCAGAAGCTTTGTTCAACAAAATGAAAGTAGAACACTGAAAATGAGCAGAGTTTGAGTAGTTTTTCAGAATTCTCAAGAAATCTCAGCCGTCTTGGCTGAAGTAGCAGTAGTAGTAGTATTGTGCTTGCTCATATACTCCGTCACTTGGTTTCTCAATGTAGCAAGTTTTGAATTTTCAATAGCTGCCAATAATGCTACTTCTTTCTGGAATTTATGATGCTGACATTTCAAGTGGTAACAAATTTATTAAGTATCTTAGTTTAACAGGATATACTGTTGAAAATGATCTTATGATCTCAGATTGGCTTATCAAGAAGTGGGTAATTAATTACTGAATAATTGGTGCAATTAAATGTAATATTCACTTGCATCTTACGCTATCTTCCACGATCCGTAAGTATGTTCTGATATCTCATTATTTGGTTGCTATTTGGTTGACTCGTTTATTTGCAGAAAATGTCCGAAACCAATACAGAGAATCGAAATAAGTTGAAGTGTCCACACACTGCTGGCAGAACACCTTTTGCTTTAATTCGCGAGGTTTGATATTTTATCTTTTTTTTTTAAATTATGAACTTGCTAAATTTATATGTAAAGATTCTTATACATGTATTCATGTAACTAGGAAAAAAAGAAGGAAATCTCTGACACTTCAGACAGTGTATCGAGTAAGGACATTTTCATGGCTACAAGAACAAGAAAACTTGGCCGAGTATACAAAAGCTCATATGACAATACGATTAGTAAAATTGTATGCAATTTCTTATTTAAAGTTTGTTGTGCTTATTTATTTGGTCTATTCAACTTTAGTTACTTAAAATTCTTTTTTCTTGCATTTTGGTTTGTAGGCTGAAATGGAGAGATTACAATCGACTCAGCAAAATGAAGATGAGAGTCATTCAAATGATGCTTTTGCATCAGTCATGGGACCTGAACATCCAGGTCGCATGAGATTGTATGGACGAGGGGTTACCCAGACTGTGTTAAAAGGGAAAAAAGGGAATCTTGGAACTTCTGATGAGAGGATGAATCAGAAAATGGAGGAAATGGAAGAGAGGATGCACCAAAGATTGCATGAAGAGTTGAACGAACAAAAGGATGTTATGGAACAAAATATTACAATGAACGTCATCGCACGGCTTCAGCGTCTGAACCCAGATTTGCGCCTTGATCCTGACATGTTAAGGTTCAGTGCACGTTCACATGTAGAAGCTTCCTCTGCACAACAAGCTGCTGTTCAACTAAACAGTCGACCATCTGCTGGTAGTAACAATCAAGGTTAGTACGTACCAAATATTATACATCTTCTATTTCTTCTTGTTCTTCTCCTCCTTGGTTGTGATTTTGCTTTTGTTCAAGGCAGAGTGGATATGGTTCCTTGTGTTCCCATGTTAAAAATTGCAAGTTTTCCAGTTTCTAAGATGATTGCTAATGTAAGGCTGGACTACTATCCATTTTCTCTATTAAATAGCAGACCAAGTAGCACAACCAGGCATAACGAAATTGAATACTTGCATGCGAATACCAGTCTTTAGTTCATTGCCTTAATCCAATTGTTGCAAGAGCAACGCAAGTACTCTCTTTCTGAAACAATAACAATGTCAGACTGTAAACAATTTTTTGTGTGTGTTGTTCGTCTGTCTAAAACGTTCACAAATAAAGCAGTTATGTAGTGACTTAATAATTAGTAAATTAAAGTGGATAAAATAATAGTAATAGAATATGTATAGGCAGAATTAGGGTTTCAATCTTGACTGGGGCTCGAGGACTGCACGCCTCCAGTCTCGTCTCTCCTGGTATTCTTCTTTTCTTTCTGGTCGACTCTGTTCTGCTTCTCCACAATTATTTTCCAATTCTGCAGTTTTATTTCTGTTTCTGTCCTCTACACTATTATTCCTTTTCTGCTCCGGACTTTGGCTGTGAAAGAGTGAGGGGATGATTATGCACTTATACTTAAAAGAGCAATCTTTTTCGCCCTCATGCTAAAAATGATCTAATCTTGTTAATTAATCTATAGAATGGATAAAGTGGAAAATGATGAAATATAGCAGGTACTTATGATAGATATTGTGACCAGATTGTACTCCTGGTGCTGCCAAGTTTGGCCGTGCTGAGCTTCTAGGACACATTTCTGGATGATTAAGATAATCAATACCTGCTGATTCCTTCTCTATCCTTTATTTACATCAGCTTCCCTCCCCTGCTCTACTACATTTTACCATAGCCATGGCTGCCACTCCTATCATTTTCTTAATGCATTAACAGTCTAGTTGTGCAGTAGCAGTTAATGCATTATATGTTGATTTAAGTGTGAAACACTTTCTGCCATTACCTTTCCATATCATGGAATCTCTAGTTGTGCCTTTGAACATGTTCAGTTGTGCCTTTTGAACATGTCCAGCACCTTGTGCCTTTGAACATGTCCAGCACAGTTGCTTCAGTTGTGACAATTCAAAGGACATGAAAATTTTGCCTCCCGAGTTTGTTTTGCCACTGCCAGAAGCCGAAAGGCCATCTTTGGCGATCTGTGGTTGCATTCCAGTTATAGATTTGAGTGGCTTAAATGCAAGTGTTGGCGATCTGTGGTTGCATTCCATTTACGGAGGATTTATTGGACGGTTGAAGTATTTATGTTTGTGATTCTTCTTATGCATTATTCTTTACTTTGCCATTATAGCTTGATAGTTTAAAAGTCTTGGTGTTTGGTAATAATATCAGATTGTTATTGCGTATAATTTGTTGAGATGAATAAGTTGGATTAATAAAAGAAGAAAAAATACAGTTAAATGCTTGAGTATTCTTAGGCCGGATTGTTGAAGGGTAATAACTTTATTTATGCTCTTTTGTAGGTGGAGTTAATCAACAAATGGATGTTGAAGACAATGAAGACGATGAAGAATTAGACCTTACTTGAAATGAATTTTGTATTGTTATAGCTAAATGTTCTAGGAATCTTTTGTTGCCAATCTTTTTGAAACTTATTTAATCTTTTGAAATGTACTAAACCACTCATGGGTTACAATATATATTTAGCTTTATGGATAATTTTGTATTATTAATAGTTTCATTTTATGATGTGTTTAAATTTTAGTGTTATTATAATTTATTATATGCATAAATATATATTTATAGCAGGTTATTTTGGTTTTAATTGAACCAATACAGACAGAACCGTTCCAATAGGATATTCAAACCGTTGCAGTAGATAATGTAAATCGTTGCAATAGGTTCCACAAATTGTTCCAAATACTAATATAACCGTTACGATAGCCTAAAGCAACCGTAGCTATATCCAACATAACCGTAGCAATAGTTTACGTAAGTGTTGCTATAAATAATATGGTAACGGTTAAAAACCACTGTAGAAACCATACAGCAACGGTTTTGAACCGTTCTAATTGAATAAAATGACCGTTCTAATAGAGAAAGGAAAAACCGTTGCCATAGACCTATCTATTGTCACGGCGACGCAAACCGTTACAAGAACCGTTCCGGTAGACCTATAGGTACGCCGGCTGATGTAACGGTTGCTTAACCGTTCCAATATCCGTATGGCAACGGTTTTCCTGTCTATGGGAACGGTTTTGCAACCGTCCCTGTAGACCAATTTTTCAGTAGTGACTATTATATTTTGGTGTAAAAAATGATGTAATAGTCGGGATAAATTTGATGTAAAATTTTGTTGTTAGGGCTCCAATCCCAATATCAAATTTCACACCAAAATGTTAGTGTAACACCAAAGTTATTCTTATTGTTGTAATATTTTTATCCAAAAAAAGAATATTTTATTTCTTCTATATTATGTTATTATTTTTATTTAATTTTTTTTACCATGAAACAATTTTTTTAATATTCATCACATAAATTTACATTCATTTACTTATATAATTTTTTAATATAAAATTATTTTAAATTAACTAAAAGTGAAATTATTAATAAAAGATAATGAAATAAATATTACATTATAGTCAAATTTTATTGAAGTATCGCATAAACATCAAATATTCAAATTGATCTTAGATATTAAGATTAGAGACATTTTTTGTTTAAAATTTTAAAGGGATAAATTTTTGTTTAATGATAAATTTAATTTGACGGTTGATATGAAGATAAGAGCTTTGTTTCCTCTTTAATAAAAAGATAATGTATAGATAATGAGAAAATTCATCCTGATTGATGTTAAAATTTTAAATAAAAAAGATATTTCTTATTTTGATATCTTTTATCGGATTGAATATTTATGTAGCATTTAAATTAAATATAATTATAATGTAACATTTATTTAATTATCTTTTACTAATAATTTCAATTTTAGTTATTTATTTTTAATTAAATTTGTAATAAATGATTATATAAATGGTAAATATGAATTATATGTGATATGAGTATGAAAAAAAGGAAAAGATGGAATTTTATGAGGAAAATAATAAAATTTAAATAAAAGATAATAATATAAGACAAGAATATAAAAAGAAATATTCTTTTTTGGTGTAAATGATGTAATTGGACTAAATTTGATGTTTTAACAAAATAGTACGAAATTTAATGTTAGAATTGGAGATGTCTTCATCAAATTCATCTCGGAAGGAAGATCATGGATGCATTCAAAATATTTCAACACAAAAATTGAACAACTTGTTGCTCTCAATGACGAGAAGTCGAGTCAAGTAACTGTTGTCTTTTTTTGATAGATGAGGATATCTTATATATATCACAAAATAGTTGAAGTAGGAGTAATATTATTTAGATTGCGTGAGGGGCGTCACCTACTTGGCTATTATAAATCAATAATATGTTTCTTAGGACATTTTGGTAACCAAAAGCTGCTAGTCTAGAGCATACATCCTTGTTAAGGTACCTGATAGCATAAGTTTTTCCTTTGATGTCTGATTTCATCGAATTAGTTACAAAATACGGAGCATGGTAGATAATAGTAGCATCCTTGATGTTGTTGTTGCCCTTTAGTCCTTCCTTAGCCAAAATGTGTGCCTGTCTCGTTGGCCTCCTTGAATATGTGATGTATTCCCTGTACCTTCACTTGCCTCATTAACCATTTGCACTCATTAACAGTGTCATTAAGTAATAATATTTCGTTGTCCAAATAGTTAATAACATCGGTTGAGTCCGTTTCTACTTCTAGCTTTGTAAAATGTTGCCTAATGGTAGTTTTTAGACAATATTTAAGGCCTATAATTTCGCATGTAGTGCGGATATTCTTGAACATTTTCCATGAAAGCCAGCTATCCACTAGCCGTCGTAGTCTCTGAAGATCCCCCATAATCAAAAAGTGATTGGTCTTTGTTGACGGAACCGTTAATGTTGAGCTTGATAGAGCCTCGAGGGGGTTTGTTCCTTTTACCACTTATGGGAATTTTTGCTAGTTTAACATTTTCTTTTCCAATTAGAAATTTAAGTGTGTGTCGTTATTAGAAAGATTATTGTTTCTGTTTAGCCAAATTATCCAAATGTCAAATGGAAAAGGTCATGCCAACTTGGATTTTTGAAAGTTGATATGTGATCACCGATACAAGTCAACCAATCTGTGGCACCATTCTAGATAGAGAGATTAATACCTAGGTTTTGACCATAACTGTTGGACTGCCATGCATTCTAAGAAAATGTGCTTAATATTTTCTTTATGAGATTTGCAAGTAGAGTATATGGGGTTTATGTTAATACCTATAATGATTTAAGAAGCTCCTAGTTGGTTGTTTATTATGGTACCCTTTTCAAATCCAAGTCAAGTCCTTGTTGCAAACCAGATGGTTGTCTAAGAGGGAGTAATCGAATTTGCTTGTGAATAGACCATTTGAGTTCAATGCCCAAAATGGCGTATCATAAGTTTTGTTACCAATTTGTATAGCATTAATCTTATCGATGATTCTGGGTTATAGGGCCATAGAGAGTATGGAGAGTTCCCAAGTATTATCTTTCCATATATTCCTTATAGAAAGTGTTTCATCTTGTTGTGTTAAAGGGACCTGAATATGATGACGAAGAGAGTTCATTTTGGGAATCGAATGATTATTCCAAATACTTAAGGTTGATGATTTATGAGGCATCCAAGTAATCCCTTTGCTACATATTTTTCAACCTAGGACAATACCATTCCATATAGAGGAGCTATTTTTTATAGTATTCCATGTAGCATAGAGACCTAGTAATATTTTAGTCCAAGGGGATTGTGTATTTTGAAGGAATCTCCAAGTTAGGTTAGCTAGGTTTACTAGGTTTTTTTTTGCGGCATGTATGCCTAGCCCACCATCCTTCTTGTTTTGGGTTATTTTTTCCCATTTAATGAGATGAAGTTTTTTGATAAAATCTCATTGGATTTTATCTATTTTACTAAGGGTCTTAATCGGAAGAAGTCAAGTGGTTTGGGAGAGAGTTCAGACAGGAGCTTGCTAGGGTACATCTACTAGGCATACTTAGTAGATTTGATTTCCATGTACTGAGTCTAGAGATCATGTTGTCGAGGATAAATTGAAAGTCTTTGTCCCTAGGTGTAGAATTAGTAATAGGAAACCTAAGTATTTGCCAAAAGAGTTGCTAATTTTGATGTTATGGGTTTGTGAGAGGGTAACTTGTGTAGGTTTAGGAACAATATTTGAAGATAATGATTTTAGACTTAGCTTTGTTAATGGATTGCCCTAATAGGAGACAAAAGGAGTTGGCACAGTCCTTAATGGCTTCAATTGATTTTTTTATTAATCTTTGCCATTAAGGTAAGGTCATATGCGAAAAACAGATGAGATATTTGAAGCTTATTTTTACCAATTGTGATTGGATCCCAACATCCTATGTCAATCTTATGGTTAATAAGGATAGAGAACATCTCCATAAAGAGTATAAAAATATATGGGGACATAGGGTCACCTTGTCGAATACCTCAACTTAGTGAGAAATAACTATTTTGTGTGCCAACCAAGATTGTTATCCTACTAGTGATGACACAACTCATTATATGATTTGTAATATTAGGAGGGAATTTGAAGAATCTTAAAGCTCTATAATCAAAAAGACCATTCTAGACGATCGAATATTTGATGATCCGACTCATCGTCACGTGAGTTACCGCCTCATTTCCCCCATATTATGTTTCTCTGTGCTTCATTATCGGTATTTGAGATGATCAGATAGAATTTTATTGGTTTTATATGGAAATGAGACACTTAATCTCTTAAAGGGAAGCTTGTTTTGGAAAAGTCAACTGAAAGTTTTGAAGAATTTCAGGTCATTTGGAGGAGTTTTGGTCGAGTTTTTCAGAAATTTTGAAGAAACTTAGACTTGAATCCAATGTGAATTGATGATTTTAATGTTGTTTGATATGTTTTGATGATTGGAACAATTTCGCATGATGTTTTGGGATATGTTGTTGCCTTTGGTGGAGGTCCCGGTGGCCTCGAGATGATTTCGGGATGATCAAACGGATCATTTTTGGACTTGTGGAATTGCTGGTTTTAGCTGTGTAAATTGCAGAAGATTCCTTCTTCGCGTTCACATAGGGAGTGTCGCGAACGCGTAGAATAAAGTTAGGAGACCTGGAAAGTGTGCTTCACATTCGCGTTGGGGCCACATATTTGCGTAAGTTGAGTACCTGGTGATTCGCGTTCGTGGTCCCGGGCCCGTGTTCGCATAGTAGTAAGTAGAGGGCCATCTTAGGTGTTTATCGCGTTCATGTTTAGATGGTTGCATTCTCATAGGTTTTGGGGACCAAGACTTCACGTTCGCGGGAGAGTAGACGCGTTCGCGAAGGGCAATTTTGGTCAGAGAAAAAGTTGTGCATCGCGAACACGAGAGGGGCCTCGCGTTCGCATAGAAGGAATATAGTTGGGCAAAAGGGTTTAATTAGGATATTTCATTAATCTCCTCCATTTTTAACCAACTCAATAGCTTTTTAGTAAAAATTAAAGAGGGTTTTGACGGGAATTGACTGGAGGTGAGTCCCGTGACCTAGAAACGCTATTTTATTGAAGAACTAGGGCTTGTGTTTTGAAATGAAAATTTGAGGTTTGGAAGGGCATTTGAACTCCAATTTTAGTAAATTTTATATGTACGGACTTGTGGCAAGACGAGGAATCCAGTGATGTAAATTTTGTAATTTTTAGAGAAGTGGGCCCGGGGCTCGGATTTTGCCAACTTCGTGATTTTTTTGGTGTTTTTCGAGTTCTTTCAATTGGGTTATGTTCCATTAGGCTATTGTAACGTATTCCTTGTGGTTTTGATCAGAATCGGCGCGCGAGAAGGTTGATTCGAGAGGAAAAGGCATAGTGGACTAGACTTGTGGCCGGTTTAAGGTGAGTAATAGATGTAGATGATGACCTGAGGGTTTGAAATTTCGGTATATCACACTATGACGCTATATTGAGGCGAGACACGTATTCTATGAACAGTGTGTGGTTGTTTGTGATTGGGGACTATGGTTTAGTCCACCCCAAATGATGTTCATATTGTGTCTTTGACTAGAAATTGATTGGTAAACATCCTACTTGGATTCTTATGAGTATATTTGGGTTGTGTGCCGATTATTTGAATCCCTCAGGGATTATTATCACTCCTTCCATGATGTTTAGCATGTTATATGATTTCAGTCCTGAGTTAAACATTGTTTCGAAATCCTTAGACAAATTCCTAAGGTTTTAAAAACTTAAACTATATTTCCTAATAATTGGAACTGAGAATTATAACTTGACTTTGCCGGGTGGCTCACATGCATATTCTGGACTGAGTGTGGATCGGACTGCACGCCACAACGATGATACGATGATATTGCGCTTGGGCTGTAGGTGCCCCTCCGGAGTCTGAACCCCCACAGTTAGCGCGTGTACCCAAATGGATCGGGCTGCACACCGCAGCGGTCATGTGCATTGCATTGCATTCATACATTGATATTTGCCTGTCATTGTCTTATTACCATTTTCACCGTTAATTGTGCTAAACTGTTGTCTGTAGCTTTACACTATGGTATTTCATGTATTCTCATCCTTAGTCATTATATATGCTTATTACCCACTGAGCTGGAAGTACTCACTTTACTCGTGCACCATGTGTGCAGATCTAGGTGTTCCGGGAGCATAGTTGAGTGGTTTACTATCTTTCAGAGTTACTTCGGAGTTGTCGAGGTAGCTGCCTGGCGTCCGCAGGACCCGACTTCTCCCCTTTATCCATTTATATTTCCGCATCCTAGACTTATGTATTTTGAGGATTCACTACTCAGTTGTATTTATAGGCTCTAGGCTCGTGACCCCAGATCTTTTAGGAGTTATATTGGTATTACTATGGCTTTCTGTATTGTTTCTATCTATTATCGGAAGTATTAATCTTGTTAATTGTTATAAATACTCAATTAACTAGCACTGAGTTTTAGTACTCGGTTGAGGGTGTTACAATGGTCGGGCTTGCCTAGCAATGTTGTTGGGCGCCATCGCGACCGGGGTTGGGGTCGTGACAAGGTGGTATCAGAGCCTAGGTTACTAGGCCGCATGAGTCAGGAGCCGGTTAGTAGAGTCTCACGGATCGATACAGAGACATTTGTATTTATCCTCAAGAGGCTGCAAAACCTTTAGGAAACACTTCATATTCTTGAATTCTTGTTGTGCGACTTTATTTTTGCAAGAACTAAACTCCTGTATTCTATTCTCTCACAGATGGCAAGAACCCGTGCTACCGGACATGGCAGACGACCATTATTACCACCCACTAGAGGCCGTGGGCGCTGCTGTGGTCATGGTCGAGGCAGAGCAGTAGGGGCAGCACCTGTTGACCCACCAGTTGCCCTCATTCAAGACCAACCTCCAGTTGTAGATGCTCAAGCAGCACCTGTTCAGGCAATGGCAATGCCCATTGTGATTCCTGGTCTCCAGAAGGCTTTAGCTCATATCCTATCCGTCTGCACTAGCCTGGCTCAGGCAGTCTCAGTCACTACTGCCGTAGCTACCTCGTAGACCGGGGTGGTCATCAGACCCCGCTGCTCGCACACTCGAGCAGGTTGTTCAGGGATTGCAGACACCGGGAGCAGCCCCAGCTCACCCAATTGCTCCAGTTGTGCCAGTCGCACCAGCTCCAAATTATGTGGTTCCAGCTATTCTAGACGACGAACAATGTCGACTAGAGAGGTTTGGTAGATTCCAGCCTCCAACGTTCAGTGGTACTGAGGGGGAGGGTGCACATGAATTTCTAGACAATTGTGAGCGTATGCTTCGCACTGTAGAGATTTTAGAGTCGAGTGGAGTGGCATTTAATACCTTCCAGTTCTGCCAACTTTTGCCAAATAGAGCCGAACCTTATAGAAACACCCAAATATAAATACGGGCATACACACAACTCCAAAATCACCATCCGGACCTACCAGAACCATAAAAACTCCGATACGGGGTCAAATATACAAAGTCAAACTTGGTCAACTCTTTCAATTTAAAGCTTCCTATTTAAGAATTATTCTTTCAAATCAATTCCGAACAACTTGAAGACCAAAACCGACCATGCACGCAAGCCATAGTACACCATACAAAGCTACTAATGACGTCACCGTCGAACTAAAAATGATCATTGTTACACCTTTAAATGTCATAGTTATTAGAGCATTATTCACCATGAAACAACTTTTCTGTGCTCACCAATTGCCCCGAGCATTATTCATAGTTCTTGAGTTATTTCAGAACCAACCTTAATGTCGAATTTGTACATGTAGAGGAAATAATAACATCATACATAAGCAAGGTGAGTGAATTTTTGGTCCCTGTCTTGGCATAGATAATTCTTTATGTCTTGTTTATTGTGAAGTAAGCATTTTTGAGAGAACCTCTGCCCCCAGGATAAATAAGGAACGGGATAATGGATACCCTATCTCGATGTGCATGCACAATTTGTTTCTTAAACCGGAAATTTTATATGTGAAAAATATGAGGAAGTGTTAATTTTATCTTTTAAAATGACTTGAGTTGACTACAATCAACATTTATAAATACGTGGATCAGTATTTTGGCAGTCTGGCTGGGTCAGTATCATGATTTGAAACTTGGGCATATGCCCGAAATTGAATTTGAAAGTCCCTAACTTGTTTTGACTCATTTTGCTGAAAGCTAACATTTTCGAAAGTTGAAGAATTTCAAAGTTCAACCAAAAGTTGACTTCATAACTAACAGGTTTGAACTTTAATGTTAAAACTTGGAATAGTTCCGTATTGCTATTTTGAAACTTGTTTGCAAATTTTGGTCCAATTTAGAATTGATTTCACATAATTCAGACACTTAACCGTGATTCTAGCATTCTTGAATTTTACTTTGAAAGTTCATTCGTTTTGTGAATTGATTCGTAGATTTAAATATTATTTTGGCTATTTGATTGCGCGAGCAAGTTCGTATGATGCTATTACACTTATGTGCATATTTGTTTTGGATCCCCGAGGGCTCAAAGAGTATCAGACACGTATCAAATTGTTTGATAGAGTTAGGAGTCTGTTGTTTTTTTTGCACAAGTATCAGTTCTCGCATTTGCGATAGTAGGAGGAACACTATCAGGTTCACATTTGCGAACAACTTCTTCACATTTGCAGTAGGGTGCTGGGTGGGCTGGTTAGCATTTACGATCAAGTGGTCGCATTTGCGGTTGTCCCATGTTCGCATTTGGGAACAAAACCATCACATTTGAAATGGAAGCATAGGTCCGAGCCTTTAGCATTTATGATGGATTTCTCGCATTTGTGACTGGACAAAAAGTTGAGAAAACGAGATTTAGCTCATTTCTAACAAGCTTTCAACCCTAAACACCCTAGGGGAGATTTTCTAACAGGATTTTCTTCCCAAAAACATTAGTAAACAACATTAATATATTTCTTTTCAATTACTTTCCAAGTGTTTTCAACATTAAATCTAGGATTTTCATGATAGGAATTAGAGATTTGGGTAGAATTTGGGGGGGGGGGGTTTATAAAATTGAGGTTCAGACCTCAAATTAGGGTAAGATTTCAAAACTAATCACATAATCGAGCTGGCGAGTTAGTGGGTTATTGGGTTTTGGTTCCAATCTCGAGTTTTAACCAAGGGGGCCCGGGGTTACTTTTGTTGACTTTTTGGGAAAAGAGTAAAGATCTTAACTTTATGTATTGTAATTGATTTCCCTAGCATTATTTGATGTTATTAAGTCAATTTTTGTTAGATTTGGTTAGTTCAGAGGAGAATTCTAGAGGAAAGTCCCCCGTTGAGCTTTGATTTGCTTGCAGAGCAAGGTAACTGTTGGGTCTAACCTTGATTTATGGGAATTAGGAACCCTTAAACTATGTGTTTTGTGAATTGCATGTGTAACAAGATATATGTAAGGTGACGAGTATATATACACCGTCAAAATAATTATTTTGTATATATTGTATAAATTAATCAAATCATGAAAATGTGAGCACATGTAACAGTTCTCGCATTTTCATTAATTATCTTACTCCATGTCTTAAATGTTACATGATTTGATTGATCTCTGTGTCGTAACTTGTTACTTGTCATTTATTTAATCTTGTATTAAAATGTTTGTTTCTTCCGTGATTCTATGATTAGTTGATATTTGCCTTAAATGTCTTACTTATACACTTTAACAGTCATATGGTTGACTTGTCTTGTTGCTTTGTATTAATTGTAGCATTCCTTGATTTGGTATGGGGGATCCTTATTACTTTGCTATCATATTCTTTAATCATTGAAATTCTTGTGAACTGAGTTGTAGGATTGATTACATTTATTAATTTTGCTTACGGATCGAGTTGTACACCGCAATAGGTGGAATAAGGGTGAATTTATATTGATATGGTGGGATCGGGTTGCATGCTGCAACAGATTTTATATGTAATTTTGATATGGTGGAATAAGGGAGGATTATGATATATATTTTGATTATATGGTGTGATCGGATTGCGTGTCCCGATGAATTTTACATGTTATTCTCAATATTGATATAGTAAAATAAAGGAGAATTGTGCTTGATAGTAAGATCGGGTTGCGCGCCACAACAAATTGTATGTTGTATTCATATTGCATTGTATTAGATTTCAGTATTGAGGACTGATATTTCTGGATTAACTGATTTTGAAGATTGAGTTTGTTTCCTTCAGTTATGTTACACCCCATATTTTCTCACATAAAACTACACCATAAGTAAATTGATGGAAGCTCGAAAATGAGATATTACATCCCGCCTTTTCGTATGTTAAAGTTTCATCATAACGTAATAGACATAAGTTTGGGAATTAGATTATTTGTGATTATACGCATTATGCTATTTCAAACACGTGATAAGTAAATTTGTGAATGTGAGAGGTTAAACAAATCGAAGAAAATGAATTTCATCGAAGTTTGTTAATTTGGGATAAAATACGGTCCGAGCTATGATACCCGGTATTTATGGACTAATGTCATACAAGGTACAACAACAAGTAGGTGAAACACCTACTTGTCACCTAATAGCCTGCGCAATTTCGCAAAAACACCCATATCTCTCTACTTCGATGCCGTATATTGACAAACAGTTTAATGAGTTAGAAATTAGATTCATAGATCTACAACTTGATGGGTGGAACACCTCATAACTATATGTATACTGGGAGAAAATTGTAGTTACATTTGACCCAAATTTTCAGTAAAACTTATGAACGTAACTTGTGATGACTTTCATCGATATTTGTTCCACAACTCGCTTGACTTCAAAACATGACACACAATTATCATACAACTAGCATAATTCATAACATAGCCTCCTTATCATGTCATGCACCCTAGTCTCACCCTAAAAGTACATGTTATAACATTCCCAACTTGTAGACTTTCGACTAAACTTATTTTCTTCAATTGCTTTAACTTCTAAGCCTTCCAACCCTCTTGGTACTTGCAGTCCATGGTCTTAAATATTTGTAACCTCCAAGTAAATATGATTAACTTACTTTACGTACTTTCAAAGATGATCTCATTTCTAAGGTTACATCAATTGACTTAAGACGTACTTCTACGTACAAAAATATGGGGTGTAACGATAATATCCCCCAAACCCCACATATGAAATTATACTGGGTATGATGACGATGATGATATCTTATGATCTTAATTTTTTTCGTATCGTCAAAGTAAATTGTTTACCATGATAGTTTTGACTATGGAGATTTCATGGACGGTCTAAGTGATGAATTATGAGAAGTGCTATGACTACAAAATATAATTAAAGACATGGCGCAAGTAGAACAGTAAAATCAGGTTCTATTTACTTAACTTCATTATTATTATTTTCTTTTTATTACTTTTCCTATGTTACCTCTCATATAGTCCAACTTCTATAAATGATAGGGTAGCCATTCCATTAAAGTAATGATGATCTTCAAATACGCTTCATACATATTTGTACTTTATTATATTAAAATAAGTAAAAAAATTATCTTATAAAAATTTGATTGTTCATCTTCATAAGTTTAGAGGATAATGATCCACATTTATGATTCATAAAAACTTATACTTAATTATTGTTTCATGTATATATCGTTATCTTAAGTTTTATTTAATAATATTAATATTAATTTACAAAATATATATTGTATAAATCAATGAACACGTGCCGAGATACCAATTTTTATTAAAATCTTTTTAAAAGAGAAACAAAATTAAAAAGTAGCCCCAACAAAGGGCTATTTCAAGAAATGAGCGGGAGAAGGATTGCCTCCCAAACAAGGTGCATATGTTCAGACAGCAAAATAGGAAGAGACATATACGGGCGACGTGTCAGCAAAACAATAAGAAAAGGTCTCCCAGCGGATGCTCCGTTAAAGTTGGCGTTTGTCTTTCTCCAATGCCTTTCTTCTTTGCTTCACTTTCGGTTTTCCGTTACCAAAAAAGTCCTCCCAATGCGACGTCCTTGTTCCACTTCCCCTCATTTACACACCAAGAAAAAAAAGAAGGCCAAATTGAATATTTCAAATTCAAAGCAAGTAAGAAAGTACACATGTATTATTTCTGGTTCATCGCTGCAGAAAAAAAGTAATATCTTGATTTCGTTTAATATGGTTTTGAATGTGATTGTCCCCAATGCAGGATAATTTGTGTTGTTGATAGCTAATGCGAACCTTATTCACGCCGAGACCATGACTACTCAAAATGCTGACGCTCCCCAGGTAATAATCATTTTTTCAATATTACATAACTTGAATTTTTATGGATATTATGATTCTTCTTTGATTTGGGTTAATTAACATTTTTCTGTTTTCAGGTAGAAGTGGGTAGTCAGCCACCTGCACCACCTGGGGCGAATGATCAAGCACAGTTGCATTCTGGGAATAAGGTAACTCTGTTTACAACTCTTAATACATTTCCACTCTTTGTGCGTAATGGTTCATATACTAGACAAGACTCTATTTTCTTGTTCTGGATTTTCTGGGTCAAAGTGATCATAAGCATATTAGTCCTTGATACTCGTTCTTTGCGGCAAAAAATATACTTAGCTTTAATTTTATTCTAGTTTTTGCATAAAGCCTAGTCCATTTGATGGTAGCTCTCTTGCACAAGAAAGAATGTAATGAGAGCAATCAGTGCATCTTCTAAGTTATTGTTCTGTCATTATGTCACGGGCATTACTTTTTATGAAAGAGATAATTTCTTTTATAAGTCTGTATCAATTAACCATAGGAAGATTTGCTGCTTTTCTATCGAGCCTAAATAGTTTTTACTTACCACCAAAGAATATGGTGCAGTGGATGAGACTGCTCCTCCCTTAACCAGAGGTCTCGAGTTCGAGCCCTGAATATGAAAAAATTCTTGGTAAGGAAGCGCTTCCCCCCGAATAGAGCCCTACGCGGCGCGAATCCAAATATAGTCGGGCTCCAATGCGGTTACCGGACACCGGGTGGGAAATAAAAAAAAAATAAAATTTTTACTTCACTTTATAATGTTCTTATTACTAATATTCAAACACTGGTAGTATTTATAGTTGATATACATTGTATGGATGACAACAACGGGATTTGTTGGATTTTTTTCTTTTTTGATGAAGTTAAATTTATTCAACTGAAAATTCTCTTGGCAGGTTTACAAGAGTGGCCCTCTATTTTTATCATCAAAAGGTCAGTCTTCCATCTTCTATGGTGAATTTTGGCATATACTTAGGAAATGGTCTTGATCACTCCTCTCTTCTTCCTGCGTCTAGCTTTTGCTTATGATTTAAAAGTTATATTCTTCATTTGTGCCACATAGCTTGCCACCTCAGCACCCCTAACCATTTTTTCCCGCCCTTCTATTTTTTCTCCACCATTAAAATTTTCTTCCCCTCCACCACTATTGCCACCATACCGCTACCGTGAAAAAAACTTTATTTCAACTTTTAGTCTTTTATAAATATGATTAGGGGAACTGAGGTGGTATGCCATGTGGCAATAGTATCACGTATGATTGGATGTCCACCTTGGACAAACTTAACAGAAGAGGGGTATATTTGAACCAATAGTATTACAAGAAGGGTATATTTAGACCCAAAATACAATGAAGGGTATATTTAAACCTTTCTCATAGTACACGGGTATATTTGGCCTTTGCCGTAAAATTAAGAAAAAAGATGGATTGAACCCAGTGCTGCAAACTAAATGGAGTCCGTAAAAATGGGGATAGATGAAGAAGGAAAAATTTGAGAGGTTAATGATCTCTGTCTTAAATATGTATATATATGGATTTCTGAATTTGCTTGCTTTACAGCCTTCACTTTGTATTATTGCTTGTGAGGTGCACGATCTACTCTTGGGTGCACAAATAACATGGTCTTGCTACATTTTTATTTGACACAACCTACTACGGTGACCCATAATAACGCTTCCAGTCAAGTTTCATCAACAAAAAGTGAAAAAATAAAAGAAAAAGGAACCATGATAAGTTCAGTTTCTGTTGTTCTTCCTTGAGAACCAAAAGAAAGCATCTTCCACAAGAAGGTCTTTGTATTTAAACCTGCCATGCCATACATGAAGCTACTCTTTTGTAGTAATAGTTTTGAGTGATATATTTGTTGACAACAAGAAATGGCAGTGCCATATATATCATTTATTTTGATATATATTATTTTGATTTATCTACAGATACGTTCAGCTGTATATCATTTAATGCAGCAACAACTACAACAACTAAGGATGGCGTCTCAGTTCTTTTCTCAATAGCTAAAATATCATTGTTATTTTTTTTTGCATGCGGTCTTATTAAATATGTTTGGACTATAAAACCTTCTTTTTTATTGACTTAATATTTCCACTTTTCTTTTTCTTTATTGACAAGAAAAGTATTTATATTTCATTAAGTTGTATTTCTAGATAGATGTGCTTTCTTTTGTTCGGTTTGATTTAAAGTCTTGTATCACATTATTTCAAGGGAGTACTTTGTAACGTTTATGCTTAGAATATGTGTCACGAGGTTCATGTAAATGTATATTTGATAATTAGGTTTATGTGAACATTGACAAATGTTCTATATTTTTATTAGAAAGCAAGAAAAAAGAGAGATTTTTCATTATCATAAATTAGATGTTTCTGATTTCTTTTGCAATAGGAATTGGTTGGACGTCGTGGAAGAAGAGGTGGTTCACCCTAACAGAAAACTCGTTGGTCTTTTATAGAAGTGATCCAGTGAGTTTCCTCTCTTATAACTGTACCCATGATTGTTTGTTACTACTATGCTCCAGACTCTGTTGGTTTCTAGCTTTATAAGGCATTACCATTTGTAATCCATAGTTCCATACCATAATTGTTTTAGTAAGTTTTCTGGATCACTTCTTTTATACCAATTCACTGTGGGAAGGAATCTGAATATGAACTCTTTATATATATATATATATTACACGGATTAATAGTTAGGAAATTATTAGCGTGGGGTTGTTTCCCTGTATGAAGCTTTATAGAAGGTTCAAAAAGACAACATATTCCAAAAAAATAAAAAGAAAAACTAAAAAGGAAAAAAAGAAAAGTAGCAATGTGAATTGGACGGCTAGGTTTGTAATTCTTTAGGCACCAGAACAACTACAAATAATCTGATTAAATCTGAATATCGAGTTTTGCCAATTTGAAGCTCTTCCTTTTTCTGTCTCCTATATGCACACTGGCCCACCAGAAGCAAATTGGTTACTGTCTGTCAAAGATTTACCTTCTGCAAGTCCCATATACTCCTAGTTGTTCAGGAAATATTTAAACAGATGGCAGTTATTAACTTATTATCATATAAGCTAAAAACAAATTGCAATCGTTGTTGTCTTATGAAATATTCTTACACTAGTGTATTATGCCATTTTGGTTCTGATGTTCTTACATTCCTTTTTCTGTTTGAAAAACTTGCTTTGTTATAATCACGACATATTGCTATTGAGTGCACAGAAATGCAACCTTTCTTTACTTCTCCATCGAGATTTCCCCTATTTAGTTGATTCCTACTACCAAATTATGAGAAAGTTTAGGCAGTGCCAGCCCTCTATTTGGTCAACATTACCATTTGACTTCAGTTGCTGATGGTTAATATGTAATGATGCAATCAAAGAGTAAAAACTTTTTGGTGCTTAGAGCGAGACCCATAATTCTTGTACTAGTGATGGGGCCATGGCCTGAAAGCATCTTCTATCTCCACTGGTAGTATCTATCTTAGCTAAAACTTTGTGTTAATTATACAATCGTTACTCTTTATGTCTTCTATCCGAGAACGAGGTCTTGACCTGCTCTAGTATCCATGTTGTTTTTAGTGAGTTTGGTCAAGGATTGGAAAAATGTATGATCTAGAAGTTTAACACATAATCTGTTACACTTGATAATGAAATCTTTATGCCTGCTAAGCAGTGTTGTGAAGAGCATCAAGCGAGGAAAAGCGACAACCCCCATTTCACGAGAAGCGAGAAGCGAAGCACTCACTTTTTTTTAAGTTAAGCGGAATTTAAAAAAAAATTAAAATAAATATTGCATAAAAATTGGGCAGAAAGTGGAAAAATTGGGTAGAAATTTTCTGAGAAAGAACCGAAGGTAAAAAAAAAAAATTCGCCAGCATTTCGCCGCTTTTTGGGCGTTTAGAAAGAAAAAGAAGAAGAAGAAGAAGAAGAAGACTGAAAATCAAAAGTGCAGAAGCAGAACATACCTGTACTCTTGAAGAAGAAGAACAAGAACAACCCTAGTTGATGCTTTGAGATTATTTCAGCAGTCAGAAGTTGATGAAGAAGAGAAGAAGAAATCGCTACTGTTGTTGAAGAAAATCTCTAGTCTCGCTGCTGTTGAAGAAGTCCAGACATTGTTCACGGTTTAGAAGCCTCGTTTTCTAATAAAATAGGGCTTGGGTTAATTTTAAACACAGAAGCGGACGCTTCTAACACTTCTTCTCGCTTTTTACAGAGAGCGGTCGCTTTTTTGTGCTAGAGTTGCTTCAATTACCTGAAGCGCTGCCCTTCACGCCTCGCTTCGCTTCTCGCTTAAAGCGAGGAAGCGAGCGCTTTTTTAATCACTGCTGCTAAGAAGATTGAACAAGCAGCCTCTATATGAACTAGTGAAGTTTGAATGTTATTTTAAAAAGTATATGGTTACGGTACATTAGCTTTTCCCTTTCTTTTTGTTACATCATTTTTTCTTTAATGTGGGATCTCACAAGTGTGTTCTTTTCAACCTATGTCAAAGGTAGGTAAGCCGGTTTCTATTACTATATTTTGAGGATGCTGCCAGGTAGAAGAAATTCCTTCTCCCGAGTCTTCTTCTTTTTAATTTGTCAAGTAATTGATATGGGTCTTCCAAGCTTCAGAGAAATCCAGCTAACACCTACTATTGTACTGTTTACCTAAGAGCTGATTCCCCATTGAATGTTTATTGATCACCTTTCCTCTTCTTGAGAAGATATCGCAGTCGAAGGGCATAATGTGAATAATCGAGTAGTTAAATGGTTTCAGAAACGCCACTCACTTGCAATTTAATTATGTAAAATCCTTTGAAATTTTCTAGGTTCATTTAAAGAACAAAAAGTTAAAACTGAGCTTCGAAATGCTTTGCCTCATATAGTTTCTTGAAATGGGGTTAAACTAATATAGAAATATACAGTTGATTTGCCTCATTCAGGCCTAAAGTTTGCCATTTATTCATGAAAATTCTCATTGGCTACACAAAATCGCAGAGACCAGATTCTTGATACATTTGTATTACTCTGTTCAATTTCTTGCTTCGACTTTGTAGTAGTATCAGTTGTTCCACAAATCCTATTTGTTAGTATTCATCTTATGCATCAAAATGCAATATCTTCACTGGTGAAGAATTTGTTGATTCATTAGAAAATATTCTGTGTTACTTTATCTCTTTGGCTGATTTTTTCAGAATGCTGCTCCGCAAAAGGGAGGCGAAGTAAATTTAACCCTTGGAGGTATTGATCTCAACAATTCAGGCAGGTTGGCTTATTATTTCTTGCTATGATTCATATAGTTACTAGTGTGGCTTTCTTTTGTCAAGTAACACCAGAGTGGTAAATGATGCTATTTTTCTCTGATTTTTCAGCGTGGTTGTCAAAGAAGATAAAAAGTTGTTGACTGTGCTCTTTCCTGATGGCCGTGATGGACGATCTGTCACACTTAAGGTGCCCATATTTTTGGTTGCTTCTTTTTAGCTTTAGTAATGTTTTCATATTCCTGTTAAACTTTGATATCCATTATCTCATGCTGATTATACATGCAAATAGAATGTGCTCTATATTGCATTGGTTTGCGGTCTAGGAAGGGAAAGGAAAGATAGAAAACATGCGCTTACACACTTGCCATTCATGTGTGCCTTCGGTCCGGAGTTGTGGTGCTACTTCCCATTCTCGTTCTTGACTTTTAGCTGTATTACTATTTATGGTGTTAAATTTAGCCCATAATAAGTGGGCAAGCCTAAGGAGAGGTAGAGGTGGATCGAGGAAGAATTGGGGAGAGGTGATTGGATAGGGCAGGCAAACTAGTAGTACGCACTACACAGTTGATAAGTGCAATCTTCCTTCCTAGTGATAAATAATGCCCCTTCAAGTTTGGCATTTTCTTCTTAAACTTTTCCTGAACTCTCTGCCAAACTCTTCAGCTTTATATCTAGCCCCTAGAGGTAGGCCAATGTATGTGGCCGGTAAGGTCCCGGCTTGTGCACCCTAGAATATCTACTAAGGCTTGTATATAGTGCACATAGTTAACTGGGAGGAACAGCTCTTCTCCACTTTGAATTGAAGTCCAGATATAGCCTTCAAAAACAAGAAGGATAGTCCCTAGATATCTCAATTGATTTACTCCTGCATCACAAAACATAGGGGGTGTCATCTACTCATAATATTATGTGTAATGGTTATAGGATTATTGCTTCTTTTTCGAACCGAGAATTCTCCATCCAGTTATCTTCTTTCGCTATGTCGAGCATCCTGCTCAAGACCTTCACAACCAACTATAGGAGAAAAGGTGATAATGGATCACCCTGCCTCAAACCGCTATATGCTGGTGGAAGCATAAAGAATCTTGCACTAGCGCTACATGGTTAGTTCAAAGTATCGATATATTTTCTCTTTTGCTATTTGTGTACTCATATATTCTTAGAACTACAATAAAATTTGAAAATTCTTCAGCGGTATACTTGAGAATTGAAACATCCCTCCAATTGGCTAACCCGAAACAATTAATTAGTAGTTCCAAAAATCTGAGTATTTCACAAGGTTCTGCTGCAATGGACGATGATACAACAACAACAACAACAACAACAACACTCACCTAGTAATAATCCGACTAGTGGGGAGCAACAACAACCAAAAAAAATAAATAATCAAGTATAATTCCACAAGTGGGGTCTGCGGAGGGTAGTGTTTATGCAGACCTTACCCCTACCTTGAGGATGAAGAGGCTGTTTCCAATATACCTTACCCCTACCTTGATGATGAAGAGGCTGTTTCCAATAGACCTTACCCCTACCTTGATGATACTTCCTCAAAAAGTGCCATTTGCACCAATAGTACATTGTGAAAACTGTAGGCTTATGGTCTACATTTATTTTCACGTTTAGTCAGTCACGTCCTTGCGCCCTTTGTTTTATGGTGGAAATTATTTTCTGTTACCATGACAGCACTGAATTCATGACAGTAAATTTCTTTTGCCATTTCTAACAGGGTTCTCTCAACTTTCTGTTTATACTTTACATTGTTGTCATTTCATCATCATTAGTACTATCACTGCTCTAGGTATGTTCTTCTAGAAATATATGAAGCTTCCTTGATTAAGTTCTAAGAGTTTCCCTGCCCCAGGCTGAAACACTAGAGGATTTGCTTGAGTGGAAAGCAGCACTTGAGGAGGCTTTGGCAAATGCACCAAGTGCTGATCTTGTAACTACCCAAAATGGAGTATCTAGGAATGATCAGGGCAATGCAGTTGACCATTCATCAGAGCAGTGTAAGCTTCTCATTGATATGGTTATAAATGATGTGAACCTTTGACGTATATCTGTCAGTTTAAGAACAAATTGTGGGGGAAATCTGCCTATTATATAGCCTTACTTACATTTGATTTACAAGACAATTCTTTTGCGAGAAAACAAGAATTTCATTCTGCTTGTGTTTTTTGATTTTTAAGCTATAACATTCATCATTTTGTCTAAATGTGTCTGTGTGTTTGGTTGTGAATCTCTATTTCTTCTGCATTATTAAAATTGGTGAAGGTCTGGCAACAGTTGGGTTACATTTAGGGATGGCAAACTCTTTGAGGGGATGTCATTTAATCTCAGCATCACAATGTCTAACTATGATCTACTCGTCCACAGTGCAACTGTACAAATACTTCATTGAGATTTTGCTGCTCATCTGGCCTGAAATGATTATCACATATCAACAGAGTTATTTCAAGGGCTTATGCCCGATGAGGTTTTCTGAATGTGGCAACTGCATTGACCTAAGCTTGCATGGCTTTAAGGGTTAAAAGATAATCATTGGTTACCAATTTGAGTTGCCAAATAAATATTGCTGAGATTATCTTATTAACCCTTAAAGCTGAGATCTTTTAACTTACATGGGAATGTATTTATTATTTTGTGTTGGGATACAATGTGGAGTATAAGAACTCATAAGCTAGCAATGCCTAGAAAACAATACCTAAGATGAAAATAACTCCCTTAAAGTTAAAAAGCAAGCATTTCAAGGTCAGCGTGCTCTTTAGCAACTAAAGAGAAACATCTTTTTCGATAAAAGTAGAAGTCATCAACAGTATTATGTTGTACGAAATCGTAATAATTTCTTAAAATTTGGTAAGACAATTCCTGTATAACAATCTTTTTTTATTATGCACGACATGACAATCCTTTCATAACTTGTCCGTAAAGGTGTTTTAATGATTTTTCTCATGAATCTAACTTTTAATTTCATGGTTTTGATTCTGTAGCAAATGATAGAGAGCCTGTGAAGTCCTTGGTCCTTGGTCAGCCAGTTTTACTTGCTTTGGAAGATATTGATGGAACCCCGTCATTCTTGGAGAAGGCCCTTAGGTTCATAGAAGAGCATGGTGAGCTTCTCCTCCTATTGTATCAAATTAATATGAAATTGTTGATGGCTGGATGTATTAGTTCTTCTAGATTCTGAGCTTCACATTCCTGAAATATTTCTTTCTCCTCTTAAAGGTAAGTGCAACATATTCCCTATCAGTGTTGTCAAAAGCAAAAAGCTCTAAAAGTGCTCCATGTCGATTGGGGCTTTAAGCCCAAAGCGCAACTAAAGTGCAGGCTTAAGTAAAAAAAGACGCAGCTAAGGAAAAAAATGAAATATTCATATGTTATTTACGATAAAAGAAACAAATTCATTCTTAATATTTTCCTTAACAACTACTCCCTCCGTTACGTGAACCTATTTCTTTTTTGGTCCGTTAAAAAAAAAGACCTTTTATTAAATTTTGAAACTATTTAACTTAAACTTCTAGTTCTACCCTTAATGAGAAGCTTTTATAGCCACACAAATACTTTGGTATGTTTAACACCACAAGTTTTAAAAGAATTATAGCCACACAAATATTATGGCTTGTTTAGGACCACAAATTTTAAAAGTCTTATTTCTCTCTTAAGCTCTGTGCCTAGTCAAAGAGGTTCACATAAATTGGAACTGAGGGAGTAATAAACTTATTTGCCGATAATATTTGCTGTTTAATACCACTCGATTCAAGATAGAGCCCATTGGCAATGAGGCGCACGCCTTAGTGCCTTGCGTGTACTAGAGTGCAGCATAAGCGAGGCGAAGCAGCCTCCCTAAGCTTTTCTGAGCTTCAGGGCTTAAACGCACCTTAAATGAGCCTTTGACAACAATGTTCCCTGTTAATATCTTCTGTTCTGTTGAGGTCTTGCTCTAAGAATGGATTAACAATGTACAAGAAGAGCTCATCATCTACGAGTCTTAGCAATAGTATGGTAACATTCCTACTCCTAATATGGTTAGCAGATATTTTACTACTAATACAGAGAATATGTAGAATATTCTACTACTAATTACAGTGTATATACAGAACATTTTATAAAATCTTAAAAAGAAAAAATCTAACGAATCTGGCAATATTATTAGGACTCCCAAAATGGAGTATTGTGATTTTAGACTCTAAGTTTGCCATCACGTATATTTGATCCTTGATCCTTAGACTGCTTTCAGTGAATTTGTCTGCCAAGTGATTGTTTGAGCCAACAAAACTGAGGAGATAAGTTTTGTATTTTATAGATAAAATGACAATCAATCTATAAGTTGGTCTTCTCATGAATATTAGATCAAGAGCAACAAGTGCAATGCTTATTGCAGCTTTGTTGACACAAATCAATTTAACTTGCGTTGCCTCTTTGAAGTTAACTCCTCAAATAAATGTTATAGTTATATAAGTTCACATGTTGCCGGAACTATGGCGCTATGGAGTTAACATTTGTACTTGACATGAGAACCATATCTTGATTCTTACCTTTTCTAGAAAAATTCCAAGAATGTGACTGATAGGACTAGCATTAGTAGGTTTATTTGACCCAGAGTTCCATAAATGAATTTACTTGGGTGGTTGGATTCATCCTTGGGAGGAAGCCCCTCTTTTGGAACCAAGCCCTAACTCAAAGACTCAATACCCAAACTTGCTCTATTCATATGTGTTGGCTGACCGTGCCTTTCACACGTTACCTACATGACACGAGAATGTTGCGCGGCCTGGTGGCAGGCCAAGGAATGGCTTTTGTGATACTCACGCAACAGGGCGTGGCTGTTCTTCCTACCTCTTTCCCAACCTCACCTAAATATCGTTTGCGTGTTAGATGCGTTACGCGAGCGCACTTTTTCTCGTGCAATTCTGGGTACGCAACACCAATACTCACCCCTGCCCTGCATTCCATCTTGGCTTTTGTGTTACTCACACGATTTCTCCTTACTGCACCGCTTGGTCCCTTGCCAGGCCTAGCAAAATCACGGTTCACGCTAACTTTCTTGATGCGAGGTTATGGCGTGAACCTATTTTTCGGCTACTTATAACCTTTGCTCATTACTTGCATTTATCGTGAGTGAAGCCAGGGATCCTTGTGTTTGAATCCTTGTCTAACTCCAAAAACTTTCCTTTTGTCTACCATACCACTTCAAGACAACTCCAAACCATTTAAGGCACACATCATGATTTTGAACCTTACTGCAAACAAAGGTCTGTTATTTAAGTGGAGAAGAGTAGAGGGGCAATGCCTATTATCCATCGAAATTCAAACCTTGTGCCACTGGCCATTGGGGATTGGTGATAAAAAAAGACAATTTATTGGAGACTCTTGTGATCTGTATACTTCAAAATGTTCACCATACAAGTAGTGACGCCAAATTTTAAGGCGATCACCACCGTGGCTAATTCCAAATCACGATGGGTAGTTCTGTTCATGGTTCTTCAATAGCCTTGTAGCATAGGCAATGACCTTACCATTTTGCACCAATACACATCCCAACCCAACTGTCTGAGCATCACCATGCACTGCGAGACTACCCGAACCTGTCGGCGAGGTTAACACCGGTGCTGTAGTCACAACTCTTAGACACTCTTTTCACAAGTGTCAAACCACCGAAACTTTGCCTCTTTCTTCGTTGTCAACCTTATCAATGACGCAACAAGAGTAGAAAAACCCTTAAATGAACCTGTTAGATACTTATGTGTAAATAGTCCTAGTCCTATATATAGTTGGAGTAGAATATGTCCTAATCCCATATGTAGTAGGTTTATAATATGTCCTAGTCCGATATGTAGTAGGAGTAGAATATGTATTGTATATAGGGCTCATTGTATCATTGTTAAAACATCAATAATAGATTTTTCTCCCGTGCATTCTCACATGGTATCAGAGCTTCAGTGAGAAAATTATCGTTGTGCGTCATCCCAGCGACATCCGGGAAGAAAGATCTCATCGCCGTGCAATTTTCCGGCAACTTTGTCTTGTTCCCGGGGTTCATCACTACTATAGTGGTACTATGCATATACCAGTACCACCATCAGATCTGAAACCCTTGTGCGACCAAACCCCGAAAACTCTAGTCACATATGAAAAGAAAAATCAGTCACCGTGCGTCTTTCCGGTTGATGACTCAAGATTTATTTGCGTTCATCGATAAATGTTCGTGAACATTACAATTTCAGTTTTGTTGCTCAGAGGGAGCTTAGTGGCCTTGAATGTCGAGTGATCAACTTACAGATATTTTCACCAAGTCCCTCACCGGTCCTCGTATTAGTTACATATGTAACAAGCTCGGTGAATATGATTTGTATGCACCGGCTTGAGGGGGAGTGTTAGATACTTATGTGTAAATAGTCCTAGTCCTATATATAGTTGGAGTAGAATATGTCCTAATCCCATATGTAGTAGGTTTATAATATGTCCTAGTCCTGATATGTAGTAGGAGTAGAATATGCATTATATATAGGGCTCATTGTATTATTGTTAAATCATCAATAATATATTTTTTTCTCCCGTGCTTTCTCACAGAACCTATAATACCTGGCCAATTCCATCAAACTCTGAATTTTTGTTGGTATCGTCGATCTTAGTTAACTCTGGACTGCTTCACTTTCTATGGACAGGGGCCGGTGTACAGTTTGAAGTACGGTTTGATAGAGCTCAGTAGCTTAAAACCTGTATTTGTCTTAAGAAATATATTTATTATGTACAAATTATTAATTTAGGAACCATTAACTCAAAATAGCTAAAATCGGAACCCATAACTTCAAATTCTGGTTCCAGCTCTCTCCATGGATCGACTTTAATACCTCCACTAGCAACAATATGGCCCAAGAATGGCACTACCTCGAGCCAAAACTTACACTTAGAGAATCTAGCATACAACTTATGCTCCCTAAGTGCTTGGAAAGTCGTTCTGCAAGTTTTCTTACTCAACACATCACCAAGTCATTTCCAACACTTATGTTACCACCCCGAACACATTTCAACATCATACACACTCATTTGCACATAGACTATCCATCTAATTTAGAACTGAGCATAATTTAAGCTTAAACAAGTTCAAAGTTTTAGGGGGCAGTACAGGTTCATAGAATAGATGTTCTGTTGGATAAATACATGTGTATTTTGTTTGACACATAAATAGGTGTCTTGTATTAATCAGGTCATTACTACGCCTTTTCTGCTCTTCATTCTCACAGAACCAATGTTCCTGTGAACCAATTCTTCCCGTTTATTGTGGTCGCTGACAAGGTATAACTCAGCTCAGTATGCATTTTATCCTTGTTCATGAATTAGTTGAGGAAAAAAGAGTCAGTTCTCTTTATGAAGATGTTAAAGGAGATTGAATCATTTTAAAGACAATAATTTTTAATAGTTTAATGCATCATCATCTGGCTGTTAAAGAAAATGATTAATGTCTCCACTTACAACGTCTTTCGGAAAATCCTACCTACACTCTATAAGAACTTCCTTCTCATTTCTTAAATTCCCTTTTCCTCCTTGCTTGTTGTTGACCTACATCTGATCAGTTTGTTTTATAGATTTATGGCAATTTTTTTCAAGAAAGTGAAGTGATTGGAACTAATGAATTCAAATTGGTAGATTACATATAAAACAGTGAATGGAGATATCAGTGAGTTGCTGCTTAAACAATAAATTAGGAAGCTATTCTGAGACCCTTTTACTTTGACATTTTCTGGAACTCGGATTACATTATTTTGTGATATCAAGGATTATAAATAAAGCATTTACTTCAACTTGAAGATGCACTAGGTACATCTCTCTCTGCTTTGGTGTTCTATGTGCGTATTTCTGGGACACATATGCCAAAGTTCTATTGAGTTATAATCTTCAACTAATGCTTCTCGTTAGTTGTAAAGTTTATTTAGTTATTTAATGTCTGTGAATTCTCATTTCATGGTGCTGATTTTACAATATATTCCAGGAGTGAGAGTTGAAGGTATCTTGCGGCAAGCGGCAGATGTTGAAAATGTCGAACGTCGGATACGGGAATATGAACAGGGTATGTTTACTGCAATTCAGTTTCTTTCTTCTTTGAATCTTCTATTGCCAGTACACCATATCTATCTTGTTCAATGTTTGTGTTGAGGTCACTTAATGTTTGCCAAAATGTGTTTACCTTGGAATTGAGGATGTTAGATAGTTATGTGTAAATAGACCTAGTCTTATATGTAGGAGTAGAATGTGTCCTAGTCCTATATGTAGTAGGAGTAGAATGTGTCCTAGTCCTATATGTAGTAGGAGTAGAATATGTGTTATATATGGTAAGTAGTTAGTCATGTATACATGTATAGTGTCCCACATCGGGAAGTAGATACCTATTATTATGTAATCATTGTATATAAATAGGGTTGTACAACACTTTAATTAACAATAAGATTTTTCTCTCGTGCATTCTCACATGGTATCAGAGCTAGTGTGAGAGATTTGTCGCTATGAGAAAGAAATACCAGCGCCTCTAGGAAAGAAAAAAAACAGTCACTACGCTAATTCCGGTGTAGGGGTGGCAAATGGGCGGGTTGAGCTGAATTTGGGCGGATCAAGATGGGTTAGGTCAATAAATGGGTCATTGCCCAACCTACCCCAAAGTATACTTGGGCTAAGATGGCCTGGGTCAAGATGGGCTAAACTATGGGTCATAACTCAACCCGCCCAACTTGACCCATGTTTTAGAACCATGCTCATCTTGCATAAAAAAAAAAACCTTTGACCTTAAAATGTGTAAGTTGAAATTTTTTTTGGCGGTGGTGGTAGGGGAGGAGTGGTGGGAGGGGGTGGGGAGAGAGGGTGGGTGGGTGGTGCAGAAAAATGAAAAAATAAAAAATTGAAAATACAAAAAAAAAGTAAACTTTTTTTGAGGGAGGGTGGTTTTGCGCGGGGGTGGTGCAGAAAAAAATAAAAAATAAAAAATACAAAAAAAAAGTAAAGTTTTTTTTTTGGGAAGGAGCAGGGTAGGGGGAGGGGTGGGCGGTGCAGGAGAAAAAACAGAAAATTTAAAATACAAAAAAAAAAGAACATAAAATTCACAATACATAAAAAAAATTTAGGGCAACTAAATAAATTTCTATATAAATTGGGTTGAGATACCTTTTGTTTTGGGCAAAATTTATGGGTTGTATTTGAGCTGTTAAATGGGTCAGAATGAGTTATAAAATATAATGGGTTAATTTGGGCTCAACCCAAATTGACCCATGAGCTAAAATATTTATAACCCAACCCATTAATTTCTGGGCAGGTTGGGCGGGTTAGATGGGTTTGGACTCAAATTGACACCCCTATTCCGGTGGCTGTCTAAATGATGAAGAGATCAAAAAATTTAACTATTCCAAAATGTTGATTGTAATAGTAATTAAGGGGTAAAACAACTGAGTATTCAACTTTTTAAAACCTTTCTAATTTCTATTAGAAAGGAACTGGTGTATACATAGGGAAAAACGTGTGCAATAAACATTACAAGCACGACTTATGAATTGAATCTTAAGTAAGGGGCTTAGCCCACCCGCCTACCAATCAAAGAGGCTGAGAGTAAGCATAAGATCACCCGGAAGCTCGAAACTCACGACATAAGATTGAAAGATCCAAACCTTCTTCTTCGGAGCGGAAAGGGACGTGGCCAAAACATATAAAGATCGGCGTAGTCGCTCATAGGGACATATCTATCCGGATAGAGGATAGTCTAGGCCGATTCATCCTTTTTCTGTTGGTGTTGTATAAAAATCAACACCACCACAAGGTTAAGATCCTCTGGAGAGCAAACTCCAGCAAGAATCTCCGGCAAAGGAGATCTCACGCGCTCACACGCGCCTTTAGAAGCGAGAGATCGGCCGGCGCGTCTGTCCCACATGCCGGCGCGTGCAGCTATTTCCGGCCATTTTCCGGCAGACCTTCTTGAGGAAAGTTTGGTCGCGAGGTGTTTCCGAGTTCACCCATCCAGGTTACAACAAAATCCGATGACTTTATTATTTTTCCGGCATGAACAATGGGTTTTCTGGCGAGAATAGTAATTCCAAAATAATTTGTGCTTTTTCCAGTGCAATATTATAATGAGATTTGTATCAGAAGCCTTTAACTCGCAATCCGTGGGATCCAATACATTGAATTCAATTCAGATTGTTTTTTTACTGTTTGAGTTCTTCGGTACAAAGCATGTAAACAAACATCTTCAGGGATAGCTTCCGTTGTTCAAACAGATAGTATCATGACTTGTGTCTCCCACTCTTTAACCTCTGAGTCTTGGGTCATTGATTTAGGTGCATTTGATTATATTTCTGGTAACAAATCTCTTATCACTAGTATTTCGTATTCTCAATCTCTTCCAACAGTCACAATGGACACTGGGTCTCAAACCATGGTAACTGTAATAGGTCAAGCAAGCTCGCTTCCTTCCTTACCTTTAGATTCAGTTCTTTATGTTCCCAATAGTCCTTTTAATCTCATAGCCATTAGTCGCTTAGCCAAATCACTTAAATGCGCTGTTTTATTTCTTGATGACCTTGTTTTTTATATCGGAACGTAGTATGGGGCGGATCATCGGTACCGGGCATGAATCAGATGGACTCTATTACTTTATCCTTGCAAAATCACATGGACTCACATATTGTCTTCCTTTTATAACTTGTCTTGTTACCGATTCACCAAATTTATTACATAAACGGTTGGGACATCCCAGTTTGTCAAAACTTCAGAAAATGGTACCTTGTTTATCTCACTTGTCCACTATAGAGTGTGAGTCATGTCAGCTTGGTAAGCATACCCGCTCCCATTTCCCTCGGCGTCTTGATAATCGAGAAGAGTCACCTTTTACTTTAGTCTGTTCAGATGTTTGGGGTCCTACTCGAGTCAGTTCTACCTAGGGATTCCGCTACTTTGTCAGTTTCATTGATGATTATTGTGCACTTGGATATTTTTGATGGAAAATCGCTCTGAGTTGTTTTCTATTTTCCAGACCTTCGACGGTGAAATTCAAAATCAATTTGGAGTTTCTATTCGAACATTTCGTAGTGATAATGTCCTAGAGTATTTATCTTCCCCATTTCAGTAGTTTATGAACTCTCATGTGATTATTCATCAAACATCTTATCCGTATACATCTCAACAAAATGGGGTAGCTGAAAGAAAGAATAGAATCTTATTAAAACTGCTCGTACCCAGCTCATACAATCTCATGTTCCGTTGCGTTTTTTGGGGAGATGCAGTTCTTACATCTTACTATCTTATTAATCGTATGCCATCTTCGGCTATCCAGAATCAAGTTCCATTCACTGTCCTGTTTTCCCACTTACCTTTGTTCTCTCTTCTACCCCGTGTCCTTGGAAGCACGTGTTTTGTTCATAACCTTACTCCAGGAAAAAATAAGTTAGCTCGTCGTGTTCTTAAGTGCGTATTTCTGGGTTACTCGAGAACGCAAAAGGGGTATCGATGCTATGGAGTCATTAAGAATAGAGCCTTGTGTAACATATAAATGAGAAGACTTGACTCCTGAGCCACTACTAATGAGCCTTTTGTGAGCTTCCATTGGCGCCATTAAAGAGGGCATTATGGTAACCTTGATCTTCTAATCTTCCTCCAAAGATCAAATTAAAAGGAAAGTCTGGAGCATGCTTGACATTTTGAAGAACTAGCTTGGACCATTATTAGTTTTCAAATAAATTGTATCAATACCAAATATCTTAACCTCACTAGCATTGGCTATTTATAACACTCCAGAGTCAATAGGAGTATAAGATGAGAAAAAGTCTTTTCTTGGTGTGACATGTGAGGTAGCTCAAAAATCTACTATCTAGCTCATCTCATGGGATACCAAATTGATGACGTTTTCATCATAAGCAAAAAGAAGGTCATCTCAAATAATAGCAGAAATATTGTTCTCGTTATTTTCAACCTTCTTTCCCTCCCTACTTTCTTGCTTCAACTTTTGGCAGAATCTTTTAATATGTTCTTTCTTGCCATAGTGGTTGCACGAATAATTATGATATTTGGACCTTGACTTGCTTCTACTTTTATCTTTTGTTCTATCTCTCCCCTGGTCTTCTGTAACCAAAACATCATTTTGTGAGAACGAACTCTGAAATTTTCTCCTTACTTCCTTGTTCAACACATCAGTCTTGACATATTCTATGGTCATTTTACCACCAGGAGCTGAATTTGTCAAAGAAACACGAAGTGTTTCCCAAAAATCTGCAGAGTATTGAGAAGCCAAAGTCCTTGTATCTCATCTTCAAAATTAACTCCAACTTCAGACAACAGATTAAGGACACCCTGAAAATCAATTATATGATCAAAGATAGGGCTGTCCTTGTATTTAATGGTCATCAATTGCTTTAGCAAGAACACCTTGTTGTTCCCAGTTTTTGAAGCATAAAGAGTCTACCTTTTCCCACAATAATCTCGCATGTGTGTCATCCACAATATGGTTGCGAACATTGTCTTTAACCCATTGTATATATATCCACATACTTGCTGGTAATCGAAATTACAATTTTCATCAGATATACTCTCAGGTTTATGAGCTGCAAAAATGGGTAGATGCATCTTCTTCACAAACAACAAATCTTTCATCTTGCTTCTCCAAACATTATAATTGCCCTCATTTACACATACCATCTTGTTCATATTGGGCTCCATTATGTAAAAAACCCTAGATAAATAACCAAGACTCTCATACCACTGCTATGTAGAGGAAGAGGCAAACCCGAAAATGAAAGCGACAATGAACACCAAATTTTAACGTGAAAATTCCTTCAAATCGAAGGCAAAAAATACGGGATTACAAAGTTCCAAAAGACTCCCACTATAACAATAAGAGGGTTAAAAGTGCCAAACACGGAGTAGCAATACATCAATTGAAGAATGATGAGAAATCAAAAAAAAGGAGTAGCTATTCAAGGCTAAAAATCTGTTGCTACAGGCCTCCAAATCCGATCTCCACCGTTCAAATCAAAGATCGAGATGTTAGGAACACTCAGTCAAAATTTTAGCCCGGTTCAACAATTAATGAATCGAAAAACGTAATTTGAAGCTGGCTGGTCGGAATAAACCCTGCAACAAAACAAAATCTTTTTCTTCTTTCTTCTCTCTATTGAAGTTCTCTCAAAAAATCACTCTTATGTGCTAAAGTCTTTCAAAGACTTATATCAGTGATCATAGAGCAATTCTCCAAGGTTGCTCTATTTATAGATAACGAGTGGTCCTTTTTCTTATAGCTAAAACGAACTTCAAATAGGAATAAAATTCAAATCTTGTTCTGAATAGGAATGAAAACCAAAAGAGAATAGGATTAGGCCGTTGAGACTTTGATCGGACAACATGGGCATGGCCCAACACGTTCCATACACCTCTGAGAAGTAGTGAGTGGAGGTGGCATTTTATTTTTAGTTTACGTTATTCCGTGAATATGATCTTAGCTGGGTCAGATGCTATACAATTGCTAGTCATATAGCCTTTTGTAGTTGTTTTTTTTCCTTTTATAAACTAATCTTTGTAGCTTATGACCCGAATATATACTTTTTAATCCAGTGTGTACACTTCCTGTTGGACATTAAGGCACAAAGTGTTCATTTACCCATCATTTTCTTTTCATTTGAATATTGCTGTCTGAATTTTCTGAATTTAAGTGAAAAAAATATTATTGTCTCATGTTTTTTCTGTACCATCTTGGTCCCAATTTAATAAAATTTTTTACCTTATCGAAAAGGAAAGATTAATATCTCACATGTTCCCCTGGACCGTTGATGTGATGCATCAAATTTTAGGAATTATTTTCTCAATTTAACAAAACATTCTAGCCCATGTTGCATATACAACTGAAATGAAATTCACTTAATCATTTCTTTTACTCAGGGAATAGTGAGTTTTCTTCTGATGAGGATGCACATGTTATTGGTGATTGTGTCAAGGTATATACTTCTAAACCTAAGTAAATAGGGAAACTCTTAGGTTAGATATTTGTAGCCATTTCTTTCTCGAATTGCTAACTTCTCTGCTAAAATTCTTCAGTACATTCTGCGGGAATTACCGTCATCTCCGGTTCCTGCATCTTGCTGCAATGCCCTCCTGGAAGCATTTCGTAAGTTTTTCTTTTTTATCTCAATGTTGGGTTCCTTTGACCCTTTATTTCCTTCTTGATGTAACCCAGATCATATAGAAGAAAGAAGAAGAAATGTTTTTCATATCCCTGCATCACATTTTATATGTCATTGTTTGACTAGGCTTTAAGATGCTGATATAAATTATACATTCTATTAGTGATAGTGGAACAATATATTAAATCGTAATGTTAGTTTGATACAGAAGACATCACATAAAATTTGAAATTGTTTAATTGAATTCTTGAAATGTGATAAAAGTTGTATAGTAATAGGATGGTGTCAAACATTTTGAGGCGTTCCAGAAAGACAAAAGTGTCATAAATTGAAACTTGTGTATATCACTACTTGACTACTGTCTAGGCTTATTGTAAGGTTCTGCATAATAATCTCTTCATAGAATATATCAGTTCTAGGCTTATATGCTTTCTCTGTTGATAAAATTATTTCAAGATATTTTGAGGATTCATCATGTATGGGCTGGTTTTATGCTGGTATTTAGCCTATCACAACCCTCCTCTTTTATTCTGGCTTGAGCAAGCTCACACACCTTTAATGAGCCTGAGATTAATTTTAATGGATAAACATGGTCATTGAGGATTCATGTAGCCAACAACTTAATGTCTCCAGTCTCCACATTCTTTTAAAGATTTTCATTTCAATTGTTTCACATACTTGTCCTTGCCAACATCAGCAAACCGTCAAGGAAGTAAACGGCTTATAATGCCTAAACCTCCAAATGATATCAATGGAATAATAAAAAGGTGAAATACTTGTGGAAAATGGACATGTTAAATGTTCACCGCTTCAGTTGGTCCAGGTTTTACTGGAGATTATAAAGGGAATCTGATGTGACTGATAAAGAAAAAGGCATGCGATGTGCCTTTGGTGCAACAATAATATCATAACATGTCACTCTGTTGTATTACGAACATATATATCTGAACTTTCTAAGCCCAAAAAGTCGCATAACAAGTCACTATAATGTTCTGAGTATAGCTTTTTTTTTCCTTGAGGTAGGAGCCATGTGATACATGCTTACTACCAATATTTCCTTCAAAGCTGCAATCATGAGATGCATTCCTACCATGCTTAAGAAAATTCCATTTTGATTGGAGTAAATTCAACATTTTTACAGAATGGATAAATTTTTATGTCAAATACAACTAGGTTAAAGCCACTTGCCAACTTTGTCATAATCATTGTATTGAATACGAATTGTCAGCATACTTCCGACATCTTTTCTAGGTAAATTTACCCTAGAGTTTTGGACTGGAGGAATCATGTTAAATGTATTTATTATCATTGTCAGGAACTGAGCGTGTCAATAGAGTCAATAACATGCGGTCAGCCATATGTGAGACGTTTCCAGAGCCAAATCGTCGCTTGCTGCAGAGGTTCTTATTACATCTTATTGATTTCATCTGATATTTGCATCTGCTTCACGGTTTGTTGGTTCCCATATACCTCATTCTATTATCATTTTTGGTTAATATCACCATAACTGCTCCTCCTTCTCTGAGTAGTTCATTTTCAAGTATGTAACTTTGAGTTTCCAGTCGAGCTCTATGCATGTAGATATTTATAGAATTGCTAGATACATGTTGAGATATCTATGCTCTTCTCAATGTTGTTAGATTTGCAATCTTTTTTTTCTTTCATTCTTTTGAATCAATTGATTGAACAGCTTTTACGGGACTGTGAGAAAGCATGAGAGAAAAATATATTATTGATGTTTTAATTATATTACAATGAATCCTATTTATTAGTATACATAATACATAACCTACTCCTACTACATACAAGACTAGGACTAATTATATACATTCACGTAACTATCTAACATTCCCCCTCAAGCCGGTGCATATAAATTATATATACCGAGCTTGTTACATATGTAACTAATACGAGGACCAGTGAGAGACTTTGTGAAAATGTCTGCAAGATGATCATTCGACTTCACAAACTTTGTAGCAATATCTCTCGAGAGTATCTTTCCACTGACAAATTGACAGTCAATCTTAATGTGTTTAGTTCTCTCGTGGAACACTAAATTTCATGCAATATGAATAGTAGCTTGATTCTCACACACAAGTTCTATCTGACTGATTTTGCTACTCGTTGAGCAACTGTTTGATCCAAATTAGCTCATATGTTGTCATAACTATTGCTCGATATTCTGCTTCTGCACTAGACCGAGCAACCATATTTTGTTTCTTGCTCTTCCAAGATATTACCTCTTACTAAGACACAATATCCAGACATAGAATGTCTATCAGAAGGTGATCCTGCCCAATCAATATCTTGATATCCGACGATCTGCTCAAGGCCTCGATCCACAAACAATAATCCTTTGCCTGTAGCTGATTTTATATACTAAAGAATGCGGACAACTGCTCCCAATGACATCATAGGGATAATCCATAAAATGACTTGCAACACTCACGAAATGGAAATGTCAGGTCTAGTCATTTTGAGGTAATTTAATTTACCAACCATCCGTCTTTATCTTATGGGATCGCTGATAAGCTCCCTTTGTCCTAGCAGAAGTTTAGAATTCCATTGGAGTGTCAACAGGTCTACAACCTATCATTCTGGTTTCCTCAAGAACGTCTAAGTCATACTTCCGTTGTGAGATTCACAATACCTGAGCTAGACTGAGCGACCTCAATACCAAGAAAATACTTTAATCTCCCCAGATCTTTAGTATGAAAGTGTTGTAAGAGATGTTGCTTCAACTTAATAATGTCATCCTGATCACTGCTGGTAATAACAATATCATCAACATAAACTGTCAGATAAATACAGAAACTTGAAGCAGAATGTCGATAAAATACAGTGTAATTCGCATCGCTACGGGTCATGCTAAACGTCTTGATAATTGTGCTGAACTTACCTAACTAGGCTCGAGGAGACTGCTTTAGACAATAAAATGACCGGCGCAAGCGACATACAAGGCCACTAGATTCCCTTGAGCAAGAAAATCAGGTGGTTGCTCCATATAAACTACATCTTCAAAGCCACCGTGAATAAGAGCATTCTTAATGTCCAACCAATAAAGAGGCTAATGGCGGATAACAGTTATGGATAGGAAAAGGGGGATTGACGCTATCTTAGCCACGAGAGGGAAAGTATCACTGTAATTGAGCCCAAGTATCTAAGTATATCCTTTGGCAACAAGACATGTCTTAAGTGTATCAACCTGGCCATCCGGACCAACTTTGACTGCATACACCCAATGACAACCTACAGTAGATTTACCTGAAGGAAAAGAAACAAGTTCCCAAGTACCATTCATATGTAAAGCAGACATATTGCCAACCATAGCATGTCGTCAGCATCGATAAGACAATGCTTCACCTGTAAACTTAAGGATGGAAACAGAGGTCAAAGAAGATACAAAAGGATAAATGGGATGATGACACATAAATGATAGCTTAAACTGAAATATTGGGGATTAGGATTAAGTGTCGTACGTATACCTTTTCTCTTCGACTAACTAGGAGGAGACAAGTCCGCAGTAGGAGTAGGGTCAGGTATAGAACGTGAATTAGCTGGGCCTGATTCTGGACATGAATGACGACGATAAATCAAGAGTGGTGTTCCTATGACTGGGGATCTAGGAGGAGCAAATCTAGATTCCTTAACAGTTGGTATAGGTAAGAATTAAGTGGTCGGGAATGTAAGAAGAGCTATAGGTGGTGGTGCTGGAGCTAGAGTTGGAGTTGTAGATGATGGAGCCGTGGAGGAAGTTGGAGGGGAAGTAGTGGCTGAATCTCCAAAAGATGGAACTGGTAGCACCTCGACAATGTCTAAGTGATCACCTAGGCCTGTGAATTATGGCTGAGTTTCAAAGAATGTAACATCAGTAGACATAAGGCACCGGAGGTCAGATGAGTAGCATCGATGTTCCTTTTGCGTTCTGGAGTAACATAGAAATACACACTTAAGAGCACGAGGAGCTAACTTATGCTCCCAAAGACACAAGGTGGAAGAGAGAAAAAGGGTGAGAGAGGAAACAACACATAGAATGAAACTTGAATCTGGATAAGATGACATACGATTAATAAGATAACAAGATGTGAGAATTTCATTCCCCCAAAAATGCAGCTAAATGTGAGATTGTACGAGTAGGGTACGAGCAGTGTCAATAAAATGCCTATTCTTGCTTTCTGCTACCCCATTTTGTTGAGATGTACATGGACAAGATGTTTGATGAATGATCTCATGAGAGTTCATGAACTGCTGAAATGGAAAAGCCAAATACTCTGGGGCATTATCACTACGAAATGTGCGAATAGGCCCGGTTTTGTTTTCCTTGGTTATGGATGCATTGGCGTGTCACATTTAAGGAGAGGTGCCATAGTGTATGTTATTTGCGAATGATATTGTTCGGATTGATGATACGCGATGAGGTAATAACAACATACTGGAGGTTTGGAGAAAGACTCTTAATTCTAAAAGTTTCAAGCTGAGCAAGACCAATGTAGAGTTCTTCGAATGCAAGTTCAGCGAAGTTACTCAGGAAGCGAATATGGATGTGAGGCTTGATACACAAGTCATCCCCAAGAGAGAAAGTTTCAAGTACCTTGGGTCTATAATACAAGGTGATAGGGGAGATTGATGAGGATGTCACGCACCGTATCAAAGCAAGATGGATGAAGTAGAGGCTCGCTTCAAATGTCTTGTGTGATAAGAATGTGCTGTTGAAACTTAAAGGTAAGTTCTACAAGGTAGTAGCTAGATCGGCTATATTGTATATGGCAGAGTGTTGGCCGGCTAAGAACTCTCATGTCTAAAAGATGAAAATAGCTTAAATGAGGATGTTAAGGTGGATGTGTGGGTATACCAGGTTAGATAAGATTAGAAATGAAGCTATTCAGGATAAGGTAGAAGTGGCCACTTTGGAGGATAATATGCCGGAGGCAATATTGTGATGGTTCGAGCATGTTAAGAAGGGAAGCATAGAAGCCCCAGTTGGAAGGTGTGAGAGGTTAGCTTTAGTGGTATCAAGAGGGGTATAGGTAGGCCTTAGAAGTCTTGGGGAGATGGCGCAACTGGAGCTTACTGAGGACATGACCCTTGATAGGAGGGTGTGGAGGTCGAAGATTAAGCTAGAAGGTTAGTAAGTAATCTAGTGTTTCCATTTGTTTTCTCAGTTTACTAGCATTAGTGTTAATATAATATCTTTTTGGCAAAATGCATAAGTTACCCCTGAATTAAGGACCAAATCCCTGTTGCACGCTTTTTGCGAACAAAAATTACCTTATACACTCAACCTTTTCAAAGTATGTCGAATACACATCTCTTTTGCTACGTGGCATGCGCGTGTTAGTTACACAAAAGAGGGAAGTGACTGCTAAAGATTTGTGTCTGAAGCTTTATATGGATGCCATTTGTCAAACTTTTAATTTTTTTCACTTTTGAGTCATTTTTATCTTCCTATTCCCTGATCCGTCCATCTTCCCCGGTGACATTTTTGCACTCCACAATCTACCTGCACACAAAATATGCACTCAGTTTTAATTCACTGTCATGTTCACACACTCCCCATCCACAATTCACAATTATCAAAAAGCTCATACACACATATTTTTCCTATCTTTCTTCACCTGAACATTGCAACTTCCCCATAGAAACAGTTTCGTCCACCTCTCTTTACCCATTTGACATCGCAGTAGTGTCTTCTCCATTTTCACATCACCCATTTGATAGAAACAATTCCAGCAATTATTTCCTTCCTTTTTCTGTTTTTCCTTGGAATTTTTCTAAGTAGTGATGAATTTTGTGGGTGAAAATGAGAGAACAACCTTGCAATGGTAGTTTCTCGGGGAAATAGAGGTGTATGTGACAATTAAGAAAAAAAGGGAGAAGAGGGGTTTGTAGCTGCTCGTTTGTGTATGTTTTGAAAAAATGGGGGTCTTGAAATGGTTGATTCTGATAGAAAATATAGGGAAGGTGAAGTATGGTAGTGGGGACCGGTAATTATTATAAGATGTAATTAAGAAGAAATTATGAGTTTTGTTGAGTGAGGTGCTTGAGGAAGAAGATGGAGATGGTGCCGATAAGGGTTCCAGCGAGTTGGTTTCTTTTTCTTTTTCTTTTGAAAAGGGAGGGTTTTTCTTTTCTAAGTTAATAACATGTTTCATATCATTATTGGTGTATGGTATACACTTGTTGAAAAAAAGTGGTCAGACACAGAATAGGTGTGTATTAAACATACTTTGGAAAGGTTGAGTGTGTAACGTGATTTTTGTCTGTAAAAAATGTGTAACAGGGATTTGGTCCTTAGTTCAAGGGCTAACTTATGTATTTTAGATTGCTATTACTACTTAGAGTCTATCTGTTTTCTTGGCTTCGGTCTTATTTTTATCTTGTTGTTGTTTCTACTTGTTTTCAATTACTCCTTTTCATCATGTCTTCTGCCGAGGGTCTATCAGAATCAGCGTCTCTGCCCTTCCAAGTTAGTGGTAATGCTGCATACATCTTACCCTTCTAGACCCTACTTGTGGGAACTGGGAACTCTAAGGTGTTGTTGTTGTTGTGGTTGTTACTTAGAGAATTGAAGTTTGACGAAATCAGTCAGATGAAACTTGTGTGCGATAACCAAGCTGCTCTTATATTGCATCAACTTCGGTGTTTCATGAGAAAACTAAGCACATTAAGATCAACTATCACTTCATTAGAGAAAATATACTATCAGGACACATTGTTACAAAATTCGTGAAACTAAATGATCATCTTGCAGATATTTTTATTAAGCCCCTCACAGGTTTTCGTATCAACTGCATTTGCAACTAGCTTGTACATATGATTTATATGCACTAGCTTGAGAGGGGGTGTTAAAATCTTATAGATTTTTGTTAGAATCTTGTAGATATTCTAGGATCCTCTCGTTATGGGTTTGTTTCTCTTTCATTTCTTAGGACATGTACACTTAGTTTTTTAAAGCCCACTTGCTTGAGAGAATAATCAAGCTGAGTTTCTCTAAATTCCTTCTTCCTTGTCTTATTTCTCACAGGTCCTTTCTCCTTAACTAGGGCTAGGAGTTTTAGCGAATCCCTCCAGCTCTTCCCATCGTGCATCTAGATGTTCATAATTATGAAACTTATACAGAAGAGATTTATTTTTGATGCATTATGTAGGTTGAAAACAATCAGAAAAGATTCTTAGTTGAATGAACCAAGGGTCATATTTTATAAACTTAAGCAGTAGAGATGACTTGGAGGTATTAGATTCATTTCGACTATACACCAACAATAACGACCCAATAAAATTTCACTAGTGGGGTCTGAGAGGGTAGTGTGTACGTAGATCTTACCCCTACCCCGAGGGAGCAGAGAAGTTGTTTCCGGAAGACCCTCCGCTTGCACATTTCTGGGTTTGACCTTTCGTCCCTTAGTCTTACTATGTTCAACTAAGCCATTTCATCCCTAGACTCGGATTTTTGGCTCAAGAAGACCAAAAGATACAATATATCAGTACTATCAACAGAAACCATATGAATAATAACAACATCATAAAAATAAAAAAATAGACGAAAAGCAAAATCTATTACCAGTAAATAGACCTGACACTATGAAAAATGGAAGAGGAGTGAGAACACAACATTAACCACTAGTAGTCTAAGACAAAAAATCTATCAGACTAGCCTCACATTGGTACGAAGGAGAAATAGGCTCAACTACCTCCTAATCTACCACCTTAATACTTGACTCCGCAGCTTCCTATCAAGGGCAATGTTCTCAAAAATCTAAAGCCACATCATGTGCTACCTGATCACCTTTTCCCAATACTTCTTAGGCCGCCCTCTACCTCTTCTCATGCCTTCCAAAGCCAGCGGCTCAAACCTTCTTGCCGGGGCATCTAGGCTTCTCCCTGTATGTGCCCGAACCATCTGAGCCTCACTTTCCGCATCTTGTCATTCCATCTATATAACACATTATATGCTTTTGTTGATGTCACTGATCCATTGTCTCTTTTCGTCTTCTTGAGCCGAGGGTCCATCAGAAATAACCTCTCTATTCCTCCGAGGTAGGGATAAGGTTTGCGTACACACTACCCTTCCCAGACCCCACTTGTGGGATTTTACTGGGTTGTTGTTGTTGTAATACATTATATATTCAATAGCTCAGTGTTAAGGTGAGTTCATGACATAAAGTGGAAGCTTCACATTTGACTGCACAGACATGCTCCTTATCTCTGAATAGTCTGGGAATAAACCTGCCAATTCCAAGTAGTACTGTACATTTGCATTCTGCAGCTGGCAAGTGAACAGCATCAACAAGGAGTTGAAGTAAATATGAAAGACTATTCGGGATAAAAGAACGAACTGGAACAGGGAAAATGGTAAGTGTTGAAAAAGTGATAACTGTCCGGTAATACGATGGGTCAGATTCTATCTCAAATGGGTAAAATAATTGAGTTGGGTTTTGAAATATAGATAATATTAAGAACCTGGGATTTTTTAAATAACTTCTGATGGTAATAAGTATCATGTTAGCTTGAAATGCCAATTCCAGTAAGTAGTACTTCTAATTATACATTGTTATAGTATAGGTATATTGTAGTCACGAATTTTAGTTTAGATACTCTTGTGCAACAAATCATTTAGTTTAGGTACCACCAATGAAATTACCCATAAAAATTCTGTTATTGCCTTGAAGTTCGTGCAAGTCTCATCATTGAATCGATCAAACGACTGCGCTAGGAACTTAATCTCAATGGGACGAACCCAGGAATCAAAACAGTGACTCCTCGCCTTACATGTCATCACTTACCACCATAGGACAGGTATATTACCGACGCGTCGATCCATGTTTATCACATGCCAAATGTCCAGGTCATCTCCAGTCAGACCTTCCGTCCTTGTTAGAGCCACCACATGCAGACAGGTTCAGTGAACACATATAATCCACTTACCACATGCTAGCCACATGTGGCTTGCTATTGTTAGTTCTGTTGTTACCTACCTCAGCTGCATGCCATATATCCTATACGTTAGCACCAGGTACACTTCTCAGTTTCTTTTTAGTCCACATATCATCATCCACATTAGCTATTACGTCAACACTATCTGCTTAGTCAGCCTCTTTGCTTCTTGAGCAACAACAACAATAACAAATACTCTCAATCCCAAACTAATTGAGGTTGGTTATAATGAATCCTCAATGACTATGTTTCTCCATTTAAATTAATATCAGGCCATCAGTATACAGAACAAGAAAAATAAAAAGTGCTATAAGTTCTCTTTGCCTTATCAACAATCAAAATTTGTCAGTAAGTCATTAGAAAGGGTATTTGCTCCACTTAAAAGCATCATCCCATTTATAGCTTCCTCTTCACCTTGTCACTACTGTTTTTCATTGACTCCCTCGATATACTTTGTTCTTCCCAAGACCCCTAATAAAGGATTAGCTGATGTGGCACAACACCAAACAGTGGCCGAAAACTACCACATTCTTTTTTTGTAGAACTTAAGGATTGGTGACCTGTTGGAATATCCCAATTCATTTTCACTAGATCATCAAACATTTTACTTGTCAAGCTCAGAACCTAAATTACTCGATTTTGTTCACAATTGGCATGCATTACAATCTTACCCTCGATCTATGACCATGGTCAGTCAGATTGAAAAGACAGGAACACTTAATTAAATGTCAATTAGCAGGGTCCTCTCAGAAGCAGAGGTTAGGCCTTGGAACTAATGTCAAAGACTCGTATGCTCAGGGGAGCATCGAGAATATGTCCGGGTAGGATATTCTAGAACATTGTATTTTAATTAGGAGGTTGTTTTGAAGCAAATAGTTTGAAAATAATGTAACATACTTATTAGAGTAGTCTAACAACGACTATACTTGAACTGAGTTTATTCGTCAAGAAAGCTGTTTTTCTCTCTCATTCAACAGTCCTATTTTGGTTCAATCTGTATCGTAGGTGACTGTGGTCATTACAGGCGAAATGCAGGTTAAGTTTGACATGTTAGCAAAATTCAAGCTAGTATTGTTCCTCTATTATCAAGATTGGTAACTGGTGAACTGAAGTTTTGGATATTTTAACTTATAAAAAGAAAAGAATAGTTTTGGACTTTTAGCTTCTCCTGGGTTATTGTATACTTTGTAAGTCTTACATGATGTTTTTCCATGTGTGCATCAGGATTCTTATGATGATGCAAACTGTGGTTTCTCACAAAACTAAGAATAGAATGAGCACACCAGCAGTGGCAGCTTGCATGGCACCTTTACTTCTTCGCCCACTTCTAGCTGGAGAATGTGAGATAGAAAGTGATTTTGCAATGGGCAGTGATGGCTCTGTTCAACTTATACAGGCAGCTGCTGCAGCCAACCATGCTCAAGCTATTGTTATCACATTGCTAGAGGAGTATGAAAAGTTGTTTGCGGTAAAGTTTATTTTCCCATCTTCATTTCTGTTGTGAGAAGTATAACACTAAAAAGTTTTATTAATTATGTCTAAAGTGATGTACAATTGCCTATTTATATACAGTGATTACATAATAATAGGTATTTACTTCCCGATGTGGGACACTATACAATACTATCTATTTAATACTCCCCCTCAAGCTGGTGCATATAAATCATATGTACCGAGCTTGTTACAACAATTAATACGAGAACCAGTAAGAGACTTGCTGGAAATATCTCCAAGCTGATCATTCGACTTCATAAACTTTGTAATAATATCTCTTGAAAGTATCGTTTCTCTGACAAAGTGACAGTTCATCTCAATGTGCTTAGTCCTCTCATGGAACACCAGATTTGACGCAATATGAAGAGCAGCTTGATTATTACACACCAGTTCCATTTGGATGATTTCTCAAAACTTGAACTCCTTGAGCAATTGCTTGATCCAAACTAGCTCACACGTTGCCATAGCCATTGCCCGATATTCCGATTTTGCGCTGGATCGAGCTACTACATTCTGTTTCTTGCTTTCCGAATTACCTCCTACTAGAACAATAAATCCGGACATAGAACGTCTATCAGTAGGTGATCCTGCCTAATCAACATCCGTTTACCCAACAATCTGCTCATGGCCTCGATCCTCGAATAGTAATACTTTCCATGGAGCTGTATACCGATGAATGCGAACAACTGCATCCTAATGACTATCACACGGAGAATCCATAAACTGACTTACAACACTCATAGGAAAAGAAATCTCAGGCCTAGTCACTGTGAAATAATTTTATTTGCCAACCAACTTCCTATACCTCGCGAGATCTTTAGGAGGCTCCTTCTGTCCTGGCAGAAGATTCGGATCCATATGAGTGTCATCAGGGCTGCAACCCATCATTCCTGTCTCTTCAAAAATGTTTAAGGCATACTTCCGTTGTGATATAACAATACCTGAGTTAGACTAAGGCCTCATTTGTTTTTTTTTAAGATTAGGACGAATGAATCTGAATACACATATGAATATTAAGATGTGTATTAAGATTAAGACATCTGAATCTAGATGCACATCTGAATATATTAATATGTATATTAAGGTATGAATATAAATAATTAAGACTGTTTGATTTTTAACATCTGAATGTTTAAATTTTATCTTTATTTGAAAATTAATAAGCATAAAATTCAAATGAAATAATAACTAATATAATATTCTATCAATAAAATATACAGTATTTAAAAATATGATAGTTATTGGTGGTGATGGCTAACAGGTGAATGACGACTAGAGGTAGTGGTTGGTGGTAGTTTTGGTTGATGATGGTGGTTCATGTTAGTAGCTAGTAGTGATTGGTAGTGGTGGCGATTATGATTGAGGATGGTGGTGGTTGTAGTTGTGATTGAGGAAGGTGGTGGGTGAGTGGTGGTAGGTTATGATGATGGGCAGTGCCAATTGTGGTTATTGATGGTGATGGGATGGTCAGTCATGGTAATTGAGGTGGATGAGTGTTGATTGTGGGTGAGAATGATGGTGGTTGTAGTGATGGGATGGTCGATAATGGAAGCTATGATTGAGGATGACGGTAGCATGTTGGTGGTGGGTGGTGGTGGTGGTGGTGGTTGAGTATCGTGGTGGTGGTGGTGGTATCGGCAAGGTGATAGTTTATAATGGTAGGCGGTGGCGACAGTTAATAATAAATATGTGATAGCATCTTAATACAATTAAGTCTCTATTATAGATCTTAATCATACAGACCTATTCAGACTCATTAAGTGGTTGTGAAGTAAAAAAACAAACACACTTAATGATTAAGATCAAAATAATTAAGATTAAGACTTTAAAAACAAACGCACTTAATGTCGGAGATCTGAATGATTAAGATTCAGGCGTCCATTAAGTGCAAACAAAAGAGGCCTAAGTGACCTCCCAGATCCTTATTTTGGAAATGCTGAAAGATATGGTGCTTCAGAATAGTAATAACATCCTAATCATTGCTAGAAATAACAGTATCATCAACATAAACCACAAGATAAATGCACAAATTATGAGCAGTCAATAAAACACAAAGTGATCAACTTCACTGTGAGTCATGCCGAACTCCTGAATAACTGTGCTAAACTTACCAAACCAAGCTCGGGGAGACTGTTTCAAACCACAGAGCGACCTGCACAATCGGCATACAAGACCACTAGACTCCCTTAAGCAACAAAATCAGGTGGTTGCTCCATATAAACTTATTATTTAAGATCACCGTGGAGAAAAACCATTCTTAATGTCTAACTGATAAAGACACCAATGATTAACAACAACCATGGACCAAAAGAGACGAACAAATGCTACTTCAGACACGGGAGAGAAAGTGTCACTATAATGAAGCCAGAGAAAGTGTCACTATAATGAAGCCTCAATACCTGTGTGTATCCTTTTGCAATAAGACGAGCCGTTTGTGGACCAACCTGACCATTCGGGGCACCTTTGACTATATAAACCCAATGACAACCAGTAGTAGACATACCCGAAAGAAGAGGAATAAGCTCCCAAGTACCACTCGCATGTAAAGTAGACATATCTTCAACCATAGCATGTCGCTATCTTGGATGGGATAGTGCCTCACGTGTTGACTTAGGGATGGAAACAATGGACAAAGGTGATACAAAAGCATAATGAAGTGATGACAAATGATGATAACTTAAACCGATATAATAGGGACTAGGATTAAGTGTGGATCGTACACCTTTTTGAAGTGCAATTGGTGGGACTAGGAGGAGACGAATCCGTAGTAGGTGCAGAATCATCATGCAGGACGTGAATCATCAGTGCTTGATGCTGGACGTAGACGACGATGATAAGTCAAGAGTGGTGGTCTTGTGGCTGGGGATGTAGGAGGAGCAACTATAGACTCATCAAAAGTCTGTATAGGTAGCCGTGGTTGTGGTGGTGGTGTGGATGTGGATTTCTCGCACGTAGGTACATGTAAGACCTCTCAGATATATTAAGATGATCAGAAGAAGTAAAGTAAGGCTGAGACTTAAAAAATGTGACATCGATTGACATAAGATAACTATGAAGGTCAAGTGAGTAGCAGCGATACCCTTTTGAACCCAAGAATAATGAAGGAGCAAGCACTTAAGAGCACGAGGAGCTAATTTATCTTTTTCGGGAGCTAAGTTGTGAACAAAAGATTTACTCCCAATAACACGAGAAGAAAAAAGATATACGAAATAATACTTTATGTGAAATATGATTTTGGATAACAGATAAAAGCATCCGATTAATCAAGTAAGCTAGGGTATGGCTAGGGTATGTTTCCCAAGTTGACACGACCCACAATCTAATGTAGACAAACTAGGCACCATCTTCTGAAGCTTGGATAAACTTGGATGTCCTAAATGTTTATGATTAGGTCTGGAGGATATGTAACTGGACATATTGTCGAAGGATTGAGTGAGTTAAGGTAATAAAGACCTTGTTATTCACGCCCTGTGCAGATTGTGTGCCCCTTACTAAGTCCTGCATAATTAAAGGAATCATCAATAACATATATATCTCAATGGACGACATAAGTCAAATGACTAACAGATGCAAGAGTGAAAGGACAGCCAAAGAACAAAATCAAGAGTGGCAGAAGATGAGGGATTGCTTGTCCAACTTCTTTTGCCTTAGTTTGGAACCCATTGGCTAAAGTAACCGTAGGAAGAGACTGTGAATACACAATACTCGACAAAAGTGATTTATTACTAGAGATATGATCAGAAGCTCCTGAGTCCATGACCTACAGTCTAAGAGTACTAGACTGAAAAAGACAAGCAAAAGAATTACCCGCAACAGGAGCATCAATTTGAGCATCCGAGGCTACTTGTGGAGATGTTTGCTTACTTGCTTGATACTGAAGGAACTCATTATATTCCCCTTCAAATAAAGAAAATTCCTGGTTACCTAGTGTCGATTTGAGCAACATGATCATTTTTGGGTGGTCGAGCATGTAAAGAATAGCATACTTCACGAATGTGTCCAAGTTTATTACAATAAGAACACTTGGGTCGAGTTCTCCCAAGGTGACCTCCTTCTCATCGATTCTCCATAGCCCAAGATGTCCGATTTTCCATTGTTTGAGATGTGAGAATAGATGAGTCAATAGTTGGTAGAGAGACCACTGTGTGACTAGGTGGCACAGCAAGACAAAGTAATAGAAAGAATAGTTCATCAACTACAGGGACCGAAGGACTAGCCAAAATTTGGTCTCTCATTGAGTCAAGATCATTAGGAATTCCATCAAGTGTATGAACTAGAAACATTATCTCTCGTTGCTCTTGTTGTTTTACACTAGCAGTGACTGGCATCAACTTCTTAACTTTCTCCATAATTGCCTGCACCTGACCCAAGTAGGTTGATATATCCAATTCCCGTTTCTTGAAGTTTGTCATCCGAGATATCACATCGTAAAAGGGAGATATGTCATTAATGTATAAAGCACGAGCCTTCTCCCAAATTGAATAACATGTCTGAAATTGATGAAACAAAGGCATTATCTTGGAATCAATCTATCGCCACCACAAATTACATAACTAAGCATCAACTTTCTCCCAGAGTGCTTTGGCCTTTTCATCTCCATCACTAGTCTCATCGGCTAGGCGATCTTAAACACCTTGACCCTTGCACCATAACTCATCAGAAGAAGCCCAGACTAAAGAGTTTAAACTTCCCATTATGTGTTCTGAAGTAATCATCAAACATGAATTTTCAGAACCTGTGCTATTATACCAAAAACATCTAGCCCAAAGAAATTGTTGGACCAAGTAGCATAGACGATCAAGAACAATAAAAAGCTTACAACAAAGTGAAGAAAAAACATTGTCTTTCACCAGAAACTGAACAGTCGCCGGAAATCTCACCGGAGAATAAAAAGGTCCTCAGAATTTGGTGTAACTTGGATGAATAGACTCGGAATAGCTAGCGAGTAAGCTTTCCAAAAGAAGTTTTGTCACAAAATGACCGGAGGGCAGCTCACGCGGTGCGTGAGGAGATCTCGTCGGAATTTTTCTTCTTCTAGCCGGTCCGTATAGGGTTATTTTCCGGCGGGGTTTGCTGAGGTTTGGTCATCGGAGAGTGTAGGACTTGTGATGATGTTGGTTTTAGTACAACACTGAGGGAAACATAGGTGACGCAATAACAACCCTAGAAGTCACCGAAAATTGACGCGTGACGACCATATGGCGGAGTTTTCTTTCCCGATTGTTATTCACTAATGCTCTGATACCATGTGAGAAGTATAGCATGAAAAAGTTTTATTAATTATGTCTAAAGTATTGTACTATGTCTATTTATATACAATGATTACATAGTAATTGGTATCTACTTCCCTATTACCAACTATTTAACATCCATCACTAGTCTTCTTGGCTAGAAGAAGCCTAGGTTAAGTGTTTGAACTTCCCATTAAGGGTTCCGAACATCAAACTTGAAATTCCGGAACCTCTATATTCAGAACCAAATACATCAAATCCCAAAGACATCGTTGGATTGGAGAGAGGCCTATAAACAAATAATAAAAATAATTAACTGTATCTCGCTGAAATAGGGAAGGAAAGTGTTTTTGCTCGAAAATCACTATTTCTACCGGAAAAAATTGAAAGTTATTAGAATAAAAAAGAAACATCATGGTAGGCTCGAAACTGATAGGCGAACACACTGTCCAAAAGAACTTTCGTCAAAACCTGGCTGAAATAGGGTCCACGCGTCGTTGCGTGTGACAGAATCTTCGTCGGCGTCAGAACTTCTTGCCGCGCGTGACGGCGTGTGGGAAGGTTTATGCTGTGCTGGTTTCTTGGGGTTTGATCGCCGGAGCTTTTCGAGTATGTTAGTAGTGTTGGTTTTAGCACAATACTCTCCAACAGAGAGGTGACGCAATCTGATCTTTAAAATGATGCTCTGATACCATGTGAGAAGTATAACACGGAATTTTTTTATTAATTATGTCTAAAGTGTAGTACATTGCCCTATTTATATACAGTGTTTGCATAATAATAGGTATCTACTTCCCGACGTGGAACACTATACATTACTAGCTATTTAACATTTGTATTTTCATTCTCACCAACATCGCTTTTGTATTGAGAACATCCGTTTATTTGGAACCTCAGTTTCATGATATATCACTTTTTAATCTGCCATTAGATATTTGTATATTGAATGTTGATGTGCATTTTCATTGACTCCTGAGTTACGAATACATGAGGCCTTTTGTCAACCTCCTTGACTTGATCATCATACCTTGCAAAAAAGTAGACGAAAGAATTGCTTTAGAAGTGAACTATAATCTTTTCAGATTGTGAAGCTTAATTTGCTTATCCACGTGTTGAAAATATTAAACTTCTCCACAAATCCCTCCTTTACCACTTTAGCTGATTTCCGGTATCCCTTGGATGCAAGTCCTGCAATCCTATGTTATATGGTTCTAGTCAACCGTAGGTTAACCATATGAAAAGTCCTGCCTCTGCTACTTTACACATCTTCATGTGGTTTGCGGAGCATGAAAATCAGTTTACCATCCTTAATAGAAACACAGCAATATAAATCATTAACTAACAGAAATATAGCATAAGCAATACTTTCATGCCTAATGTGGTTATTCCTTAGGATCAGTTTACAAAAAAATTGCAGAAAGAGTATTATAGGTAAATGCTTGAATAACCTGGATAAGTAAATTTCTGCAGACAATGAAGTTTTCTATGTTGACTTCCAGTCCCCTTCTGTTCAAGTAGCAGTTGAAACTCTTTGCAGGAAGGCTCTGTATCGCCTGAACTATACTCTGACTCAGACGGTAGTGGAAGCGAGAGTGAAGAACTTACTGATGATGATGAAAGCTACGAGGATGATTCACAGGAGGGATCTGATGTTGGTACTGATGATGATTTTGATCGTGAGTCTAGCCCAACAACCAGTGAGGTTGGTGAATGTGAAGATAGTAACAAGGTTCTTTCCTATTGCCTTCATTCTATTGTCAACCTTATTATTCTTATCTCATGCTTTTCCGCTGATCCTGTGTGATGCGGAGGACCTTTTAAATCAACCCCGTCCCTTCAGGCCCTTCAGGGGCTGCATGCTGCTTGTATATCTGTCCTTGAAAACTTGTGGTTTTCTTGTCAATTTGTAATTTCCTCTTTCCCATTTCATGTGCACGCTTTCCTTTTTAGACTGTCCTAAAAAGAATGACACATTTCTCTTTTTGAAAACTATTTAGTCGTAGCATCCCCATTTTACCTGTAAGGACATGACTTGTTGGGAACCGTTTAGTATAAAAGGTTTTTTTTATAAGTAGAGAAAATGAAAAGACATGTTAATTGTGGAACTCTCACTACCACTCATTTAAAAATCTTCTTTAATTTCTTAAACTCCATGTCCAATCAAATACCTTCTTGTAAAATGGGTCAGAGGGAGTAGTATTGAGTGGATATGAAGATCAACAAAAACTGATCCCGCCATGACCCAGATGTTTAACCAATTTTTATTGCATGACTTCGATGTGCAAAATGATATTGATTACTTGAATATAGTCGAAGACTATTTTGAGGAAATGGAAAATCTCTAAAAAAGCTTGCCGATAATGTTAGTGTTCTCTCTGCTTTCATGCTTTATAAACTTGCCTTTATGGCTTTAATGGAACCTTTCTGTAGAAGATCCAGAATAGACAAGTTTAAAAGATACTAAGGTTATCAGTCCTACTCTAACTGCAAAAACGAAATTTGGGTGTTTTGGGATCAACAATATGAAGGCTCCATCATTCAAGACACAGAGCAACGAGTTACTTTGTGTTTTAGTGATCAAGATGAAGTTTTCTTAGAGACTGTGGTCTACGCGAAATGCAGAAGTCTAAAAGAAATGCAGTCCTCTTGAACTATTTTTAGTACATATTTGCTCCTCCCCACGTAACTTCTGTCACTTCTCCCTAAGGATATAGATTAATGTTGCAGAGCTCTGAAGTTTCTAAATCTGGTTCCAAGTCTCCCGCAGCAGACAGCGAAGCCAGTAGGTGCTTGCCTAGAAGTCCACCTCGTACTTCTACTCAGCATGATCCAGTGGAAGGAAGCGAGAGTGTTCCAGTTCAAAGTAATGAAAATTCAAGGACGCAAGGAAGTGAATGTGGTGAACAATTGGGAGCTGAACTGGAAAAAACATCTACTTCCCAAAAGTCAATAGATATACAAAGTAGTCCTGCCCAAAGCATTCGGCGCCCTGCTCTGTGGGGGCGCTCTCCTGTAAGTATAATTGAATGCTTTTCGCTGACAATTACCTTTTCAAAAAAACTGTGCAGTCTATTTTTCTGGTATGCCAACATGTTCTCACCTTACCATATGGACTTTCACATATATTTATTCCTTAAGGCTAGCATTGTGAGATTAAATTGAATGTGGTATTCAGCGTTATTACATCTGTTTTGACCATAGTACTTGGGTGTAAATTTTTGATACTTCTATTGTTGTTTTTTCTTTTCTGAGTCTAGGCCAAGAAGAACCTCTCGATGGAATCTATCAATGTCCCACTCGATGACGTGTAAGTGATAAAATTATCAAAAGTTGATTTTACGTTGAAGATAGGGGTAAACCATGGTATACCATAAAAGAAAATTAGTACTCACTCCATCCATCCATTTTGAGTGATGGTGTTTGACTAGGAGTCAAATGTGTCATTCTTTTTGGGATAGAGAGTGTCACATAAATTGAGACGGAGGTAGTAAGTAAAAGTAAGTTCTTGAACAATGAGGAACCAACTTATAAGAGAAATTTTGGACCAAGTAGAGAGAAAAATAACACCCAATATGATCAAACACTATAGTGTAAACAACATTGATGTAACAAGTGTAATCAACAATGAACAGAAAAATCTCCCACCATGCCTTAAATTTCTTACATTTATATACATATGATTAACTTTCTCATGTTGGTATCTTTGCATTTGGACTTGCTTTAGGACTGAAATCCAAAGGCTTGAGGTCACTAAAACTGACTTGCAATCCAAAATTGCAGAGCAGGTACCTCTTATGAGATTCTCATTCTTACGGAATGCATTACTTTTCCTTTTGTTATTTTTCTATAATTTGTTTATTAAGTATTGAAAATTGGTCTTGGGGTGACACATCTCTTCTTTGTAGGCCAAGGGGAATGCCCTTCTGCAAGAAAGTATGGAGAATCGGAAGAATACATTGCGTGAGCGTCGTTTGGCACTTGAGAAGGATGTATGCACTTGACACTTTCCTTTTGCTTTTATTATTGTTCTTCTTATGACATTTTTTTATAAGTAAAAGGATTGCACCAGCTGGGAAACGAACCCCATTAATAAGTCAAAAACAAATAGTTGTATGAATGTATGAGTATGTCTGAATGTATAAATAATAGTATGAAAGCTAGGGGAAGGGGACTCCAAGGGTGTGCGAGCGATCATGCAACACTACCTTGAGTCTCCTCTGACAACTAAAAGAATCACTCCTGAAGTCCGCTACTGCCAATGCCCGGATCTGCACAAAAATGTGCACAAGTCTACTATGAGTATGGGACAACGTGTACTTAGTAAGTATCAAGACTAACCTCGGTAAAGTAGTGACGAGAGTCAAGTCATGTGACATTTACTTAATCAAATAAACATGTACAGGTCATAATTATTTTGCAACAAGACTATGAAAAGAGATACAATATCATCATAGATCAAATCCAAAAATATCAACTCAACATGGATAATTCTATCTCAACTAACAAGTCAAAAACAAATAATAGCGGCATCAAAAATAATGTTAGAATTCAACATATAAAGCATACAAAATGAAAGATAAGGCATAGGGGAATAGCTATGTGAATATATGTAACTAGTCCTAGTCCCATAGTTAATAGGAGTATGTTATATATTATATGTACTTATAAATAGGGTTCATTGTATTACAATTAACATCAATAATATAATTTTCCCAGTATTATTTCTCACATGGTATCAGAGCCGCAGTGAGAAAACATCCAGGAAAGAAAACCCAGCCAAAAAAGTTGTCGTGCTTCAATTCCTGCAACCCTTTTAGGGTTGTTTTTCGTCAAACCAATTTCCATCGGAGTTGTGCAAAAACCAACACCACCACAAGGTCCCCAATCCCCGGCGACCAAACCCAACAAACAGCTCCGGCAACCGACATCTCACGCGCTGCCACACGCTAATGTTTTTCCAGCTAGATCTACTCCACGCACCGGCATGTGGAGACTTTCCGGCCACTTTTGACAAAATTTCTTTAGAACAGTTGGATCGCTCTCAAATTCTGTGCCTACCCATAATTTATTTTTTAATTTCGAGCACTATGAAATTTTTTCCGGCAACTACAGTTGATTCTTTGTTTTATTTGGTGCTAATTTGATGGACCTTTTTTCTATCTAACAATGTCTTTGGGAGTTGATGCTTTTGGGTCTAAAAACACGGGATATGAAAGTTACGATATTATGATTACCTTAGAACCTTTAATCGGAAGGTCAAACTTCAAACTACTTAGCTTGGGCTTCATCTGTCAAATTGTGGTGTAAAGGTCAAGTTGTTCAAGATCATTTAACTAAAAGGGCTAGCGAAGGAGATGAAAAGGCCAAAGCACTTTGGGAGAAGGTCGATGCTCAGTTATGTAGTATCCTGTGGCGATCTATTAATTCCAAGTTGATGCCATTGTTGTGTCTATTCTAGACATGTTATTTAGGTTTGGAAAAGGCTTGTGCTTTATACACTAATGACATATCTCGTTTCGATGATGTGATATCATGAATGACAAGCTTAAAGAAACTGGAATTGGATATGTCTACTTACTTGAGACAAGTACAGGCAGTCATGGAAAAATTTGAGAAGTTGATGCCAATTTCTTCTAGTATTGAAAAGCAACAAGGGCAACGACAAAAGATGTAACGACAGAAGATGTTTCTAGTTCTTACACCCACTGGACTTCCTAATGATATTGATTCAGTACATGACCAGATTTTGGCTAGTCCGACTGTCCCTACAATTGATGAATTATTCTCTCGATTACTTCGCATTGCTGCAGCACCAAGTCACCCAGTGATCTCATCACAACCATTTGACTCCTCTGTTCTCGCATCCTAGACAATGGAAAATCGGGCATCTCAAACTATGGAGAATAGACGAGGAGGAGGTCGTTTTGGAAGATATAGACCCAAGTGTTCTTATTGTCAAACTTGGACACACTTGTGAGCTGTGCTATTCTTTATATGGATCAACCACCTGGGTTTGTTGCTCAGTGGGAGTCTAGTGACCTTGTATGTCACTTGTGCTAGTCTTTATGGTCTAAAGCAGTCTCATCGAGCCTGGTTTGGTAAGTTCAGCACAGTTATCCAGGAGTTTGGCATGATTCGTAGTGAAGCTGATCACTCTATGTCTTATCGGCATTCTACTTAAAATCTCTATATTTATCTTGTGATTTATGTTGATGATATTGTTATTACTGGCAATGATAAGGATGGTATTACTAAGTTGAAGCAACATCTCTTTCAGCACTTTCAGACTAAGGATCTGGGTAGATGAAAATATTAAGGTCGCTTTGTCTAGCTCAGGTATTGTGATCTCTCAACGAAAGTTTTCCTTAGACATTCTTGAGGAGACAGGAATGACAGGCTGTAGACCTGTTGACACTCTTATGGATTCGAATACTAAACTTCTGCCAGGGCAAGAGGAGTTGCTTAGCGGTCTAGTAAGATATAGGTGGTTGGTTAATAAATTAAATTACCTCGCAGTGACTAGACTTGATACTTCCTTTCCTGTTAGTGTTGTAAGTCAGTTTATAAATTCTCCCTGTGATAGTCATTGGGATGTAGTTGTCTGCATTCTTCGGAATATAAAATTAGCTCCAGGCAAAGGAGTATTGTTTGAGGATCGTGGCTATGAGCAAATCGTTGGATACTCATATGTTGATTGGGCAAGATCTTCTGATAGACGTTCTACGTATTGATATTGTGTTTTAGTAGGAGGTAACTTGGTGTCTTGGAAGAGCAAGAAACACCGTACCTTCGAATCTATGTCGGGACGATTGATCCCGAGGATCATGTGACCCATTAAGTCACCGCAGTAAAGCGAAACGACCTCAGCAAAGAGCAGGTGTCCTCCATCTTGTTAAAAATGTTCGGTGAAACTCTCGCGTGGGCAGTACGTGGTATTTGCAGCTGCCGGCCTACTCCATAGAAACATTCGAGAAAATGGCGGACAAGTTCGTAATAGCTCATGCTGGAGCCAAGAAAGCCGAAAGTAGGGTGAACAATATATCTTTGCCATCAGGCAATCCCCAAGGGAAGGACGAGGAACTTCTTAGCTCGGTTCAATAGAGTAAGGATGACCTTATCAATTGTCTCTGAAGGAATGGCCGTAGAAGCCTTTCAGAACGCACTAAACAAAAAAAGTTCGAGGGCGATCAGATTGCTGCTGAGTCCATTGATGAAATACCTACCGGCCACCTGGGATGAGATCTATAACGCCCTTTGTGCCGAGGTTAGAGCAGACGATGAAGACATCGATGGGCCACCGCGACGACTCATCTCAGTGCAATCCCAATCCAAGAGGGAATGCAGGGATAATACGACGAGAGGCCTTCCAATGCTACCACCGGCAGAGATCGGCATCAACCTTACATTAGGCCATCCATCCCCAATTTTCAACGCGAAGACGACCCCTCTAGGCCAAGATCAAACATCCCTAGAAGCAAATGAGGTATGGTTCCTTGACTATCAACTCATAATTTCTGTATCACCTATAGATCTGTTCTATGCACTCGAGAAGCTCGGACCAAAGGTGAAGTGGCCATCTAAGATGAGGTCTGGCCCGAACACAAGTAAGTCAAACGCCTACTATGAGTTCCACTAAGATCGAGGATTGCCACGCTCTAAGGTTAGAAGTGGCGACTCTGCTGCAACAAGGACACCTCAAGGAGTTGCTCGGTGACAAAGGCAAGAACACCTTAGCAAAGGGGCGAAAACGCCCATGCCTGCCAAAGCCATTGTCTCCAACCCGTATCATCGACATGATTATGGGAGGCAGTGATTACATCTCCATCAAAGGCATCAGGTTCATCGCCACCCGCAATCTCAAGAGATCGATCACCCACGAACAGTATGACGGCCTCAAAGAAAGTATCATCTTCGATGAGTCTTACGTTGATGGTTTGACCTTCCTCACAATGATGCACTTGTTATTACTTTATGCGTTCTTGATATTGATGTTAGGAGGATTATGGTTGACGATGGAAGCTGGCATGCATTATCCATCCTTGAGTCCTCGTATAGATGCAACTCGAGGATAAGACAGTGTCGCGCTGCATCACACTAATCGATTTTAATAATGTAGTTGAACGGACTTCGGCTGAGATCACACTCCCCGTCCTCACCGGCGGGGTGACGCTGGAGACCACATTCCACATTGTGAACCAGGACACGGCGTACAATACCATCGTGGGTCGACCATCCACGAGGAACTGGTGAACTCCTAGCAAATGGCTCTTTTAGGGAATCGAGATTCCCCAAGTGGATCGCTAACGTAGTAATGGTCAAAAAGAAAAACGAGAAGTGGAGGAGTGCGTGGACTTCACCGATCTAAACAAAACCTGCCCGAAGGATTCGTTCCCATTGTCGCATATCGACCAACTCATCGACGCCTCAGGGGGACACGAGAGAGCTTTCTTGACGCATACTCGAGCTACAACTAGATGCTTATGGAGGAGGACGACCAGGAGAAAACTACATTCGTCACTGACAGGGAGGAACGTATTGCTATAGAGTCATGTCATTCGGGTTAAAGAACGCAGGGGCAACGTACCAAAGGCTGGTCACGAAGATGTTCAAAGACCAGCTTGCGAAGACCATGAAAGTATACATCGACGACATGTTAGTCAAATCCTTGAGGGTTATGGATTACATCGACCAATCTGAAGGAAACATTTGAAATTTTGAGGAAATAAGGGATGAAATTGAACACTAATAAATGCACGTTTGTAAATTTTCGGGTTTCTTGGTGTTACAACGCGGAATTGAGGTCAACCCAGATTAAATTAAGGCCATAGACAGGATACCAGAACACCTAACTACCAAGGAACAAGTCCAACAACTGACGGGTCGAGTCGCCGCCCTATGCAGATTTATCTCAAGGTCGTCCAACAGATGCCATAGATTCTTCAATGTACTCAAAAAGGCAACGACCTCGAATGGACGCTCAAAGTCAAAAAATCGTTGAAGGAGCTCAAGGAATACCTGTCATCACAACCCCTACTCTCAAAACCCGAGCCCACAGAATGTCTCCTCATCTACCTCGCCATTTCAAAGGTAGCGGTAAGTGCGGTCCTAGTTCGGGAAGATAAAGGTACGCAATCTCCAATTTACTATATTAGTAAGACACTTATCGACACCGAGATGAGGTATCCTCGCCTCGAGAAATTGGCCCTGGCCGTTCTCATAGCTTCAAGAAAGCTCAGGCCATACTTCCAATGCCATCCAATTTCGGTCGTCATCGCGTTTCCTTTAAGGAATATACTGCACTAACCTTTAAGGAATATACTGCACTAACCCGAACTGTCGAGATCACTTACCAACCTCGCACAACCATAAAATCACAAGTGCTCGCTAACTTTGTCGCAGACTTTAGCGTCACGTATGTTTCTGGCCTAGCGCAAGACCTCTAGGTCTTGCACACTGATGGTGCATCCAATGCATGCGGGTCCGAACTGTGATTCGTGCTCGAAGTTACCCCCTCCCTCGCGGCCCCGACAAAATATTCCGCCAATCTATAAGGTGCCCAGATATGACTAACAATGAAGATGAGTTTGAGGTAGTAATTGCCTGCCTAAGGCTAGCACTCGAATATGGGGCGAGACGCCTAAGACTGTGCTGCGACTCCCAACTCGTAGTCAACAAGGTTACCGGAACTTTCTAGGTCAAGGAGCAAAGGTTACAGAAATACCAGACCGAGGTCTTCAAATTGTTACCCAAATTTGAAGAATGCCAGCTCGACCAAATTCTATGAACCCAGAACGTCGAGGCGGATGGTCTCACAAAATTGGCCAAGCATAACTCCTAGGGACAAAATGTGGTGCATCTTCCCAGCTCAGCCCAAGATCATGTCGAGGTAAAATCTATAAACTTAACCTGGGACTGGCGCAATTGCATTAAAAATTACTTGCAGGACGGTGTTCTCCTAAATGACAAAAAGGAAGATAGGAAGATGAGAATGCAAGCGGCATGGTAAAACCTCCTCAACGATAAATTGTATAAAAGGACGTACGAAGGCCCCTTAGCAAATTACTTGGGCCCAAACCAAACTCAATGTGTCCTCGAATAAGTCCACCAAGGTCATCGTGGTAGCCACTGCAGTGATTGAGCACTTGTCAGACGCCTCATACGGGTAGGATACCATTGGCCTACCATGAAAAGATGCTCTAGAATTCGTAAAGAAGTGCGAATAGTGTCAGAAATACACCCCAGTAATTCATCAAGAAGGCGAACACCTACATTCTGTCACCTCGCCATGGCCGTTCATCAAATGGGGGATGGACATTGTGGAACAACTCCCGTCGGAACGAGGTAATAAATTCCTTTTAACTAACTATTTCTCTAAAAGGGTGGAAGTGGGCGCATTTGACCAAATTCGCGAGCAAGAAGTAACCAACTTTACCTAAAAGAGCGGCATTTGCCGATTTGACCTGCCCAAGAAATAAGCTATGACAGCGGACCCCAGTTCACATTTCACGAGTAAAATCACTTAGTTTTTCGAAAAGTGACATATCTCATCGGCTTGGTCTCCGCCGCTCTCTTCATCATCGCCTCGACAATAAGCAGAGTCACACCAGGCACTATTTTCGAGCGTAGGGAGGTCCTTTTCGTCGTTGCCCTCTGCATCAGGCTAAGGCGTGCCGGGGTCGTAACCACAGGCCAACTAAGCTTCACGAGCTTTAAATCGGGCCTCTTCCAGGCAATCTCGTAGACAAAGCCTGTCTGACCCAAATCTCGGACCACCTCTACTCGAGCCTCGGCAAGAATCCACCCCTCGTATTTCTCTCATGGAATGGTCAGAAACGCAGAGGCATGAGAAGTGGAGGACCATTCAAGCAGTCTAGCATTATTGCTCTCTGCAGTAGAAACCCGCTCATGCAACTCAACATTCTCTTTCTCCAACTCAATGATCTTTGCCTCAAGCTGAGCCTCTTTACCATCAGCTGTCGACTGAAAATTATCCCGGTCAGCACAGAGACTTTTGTTTGCCAACTCAAAAAGGGCAGCCCTCCTCCCTGAGCCTGTCCACTTCAAACTGGTGCTCATCCAATTGATCTTGCAACTGGTCGACCCGACTCTGAAGGTCGCGACATTGAGCCTTAACACCCCTACTTAGCTACTACTCCTCGTCCTTCCTCTTCAGTGCCCCTTCTAGAACGTTGAGCCGCTCCACGAATGCGGGTAACTCTTTTATGCTTCTTTTTAAGCTCCTCCCTCAAGGAGGTCACGTCACCCCCTCACAGAGCCTCCTCTCATCCTCCCTGTACCGACCTTGGTACTTCTCAAATTTTGTCCGTATTTTGTAGTAAACCTGCTTCCGCTTCTACTCTCTTCGCATACTCTCGATCTCCTGGATAGCGGCCTGCACATAAAGGAAAAAAGAGGAAGTAATGTAAGATTCAACAGCGAACCAAAGCCAAAAAAGAAAAAAGAGAAAGAGAAGAGAAATGACTTAACCTGAGCGTAACGCTTGCAAAGTGTACTGTCATTCAACTCCTCGAGAGTCTGGTGCTCAGCATCGGAGCAGAAGAGGCCAAATGCCTAAATCACGTCGTTGGTATTTTTAAGTAGGTCGTGATTCACTGGGATTGTGATGATCCTTGAACCACCTTCTACTCTCACCTCGATCTGAGTAGTCCTGCTATCGATCATCTCATGTTCTTCGGGATCGAAGTCAGAATCGAACTCATCGCCAATGGGCTCAGCCCGCTAATCACATTGTTCGGCTGGCAACTTGCCGTTTCCCTTATCGCCTGGTGAAATTGCATGGGCTAGTTCGGCAGGTGTAGCTTCTTCACACCCAGGAAGCACAAGATCTTCGTAAAAGGCATTCATGGCGGCCTTATCCCATTCGTACCGCAAAGAAGCCGCAGCGTCGGCTTCCTCCAACTGAGGAACCTCTAGGGCCGTCCAACATCTCCCTCGGCCAAGTCGTCACAAAATCTTGCACCTCGACCTCGGAGGAGACTTCAGATAAGTCAACCACCGTTGTACACCAGCTCCCCTATCTACGATCCTCCTCTTTTGGGGGCCTCAAGTCCGTGCCGCACGGGGAAACCTCATCGTCATTAACTTGAGAAGGAGCCGAAGGGAGAACAGACGTAGTAGTCGAAACGGGAGCAGGAGTATAGGAGGCAACGCCCCTCCTTCTCCTATAAGAAGGTGTCGATGCCAGGTTCCTTTTGACAACCTCCTGGGCTGGGCGTAGAAAGAAACACAAAGATAAACACAATGACTGACGGATACAATACAACACTATCCGAAAACAATGTATCGATGTTACCTTTCGGGGAGGAGCCAGTTTGTACTTTTGCCAGAAGCTAGGCCAATCTCGGATTCCAAGAGTACAAGGAAGGACTTGCCTGACCCAATCGGGGAGCTGTGTCACCAATTGGAGGCTCCGAGCAGTAGCTACAAGACGAGAAGAGTCAATCCACAAAGTCAAATGTGCATGATCACATGAAAGAACGTAGACAAGTAAAACTATTTGCGAGAGTGTTTTCAAGACTCCGCGAAGTCTGTGACATCGGCCACAATGGACTCAGTCTTGACAAAAAAGAAGTTGACTACCCTTGTTGTCTGTCTTGAGAGAGAAACACTGCTTGGATTATTCCCTCATGCTATTTGAGTTTACATAGTAACGTCTACGTGTTCTACGAAAGCAATGAGAATCAAAAGTACATAATTATAGTAAAGGAATCAATCTGAATGAGCCTAACTGATGTATATATATAAAATCCTAGCAATGTTTACAAGATCCTAACAACATATCATTCCTAATGTGGAGGTATTGATTCTGAATGATGGTCTCATTAAAGTTCCATGAAGATTCTTCCATCTAAATAGCTAAACTGAGACTATTATTTTTATGTATTTATTTTTTCGTTTAGCGATCACTGTCTTAGAATAGTAAATATAGTGTTAGCCTTTCCCTTAAACATACTGACATTGTTGGTATGGGCAGGTGGCACAGCTTCAGGAGCAACTGCAGAAGGAGATGGAGTTAAGGAAACTTCTGGAAGCTGGAGTTAACATGTCTCTGGTCATGTCACCCGTCTCTTCCAGTATTGATGGAATGGTCAGTTTATACTAAATTAGTCACTTCTGGTGAATGGCTGGCTTATGCTGGAAGTGATCATTTTGTTTGTGGTATGGTTGAAGGAAGAGATTGTGGAGATTGGTCAAGCAGAGGCAGATATTAATTCCAAACAGAGGGATGATGATCTTAGACTGCAGCGGAATGAACAAGGTGAACAAAATTTCACACTTTGTCCTGATGAGGGAAACCAACCTCAGCAAAGACTGAATTATCAAGGAAAAAAGTAAGTCTCACATAATTTCCTCGTTTCAGATTTGCTTCATGACCTTCCTGTTTCTGGTCAAACTTTGTTTGTCGCTACTTATTGTGGCTATCTAACGTCCTACTTCTGCAAGCTTGCTAATTAATCTTTCTTAATAAAAGAAAATGCAAGGACAGAATGATGCTTGCCTCAAATCTAAATTTGTCTTCATTATGAGCATTTTTTTTCTGAATGCTTGTGCATAAAGCCTTTTAGCATGTAGGTTTTAGTTTCAAGGACATTTTGATGCTTCAAAATCATGAGACCACTTAGCATTTTCATTTCAATTTATCCTGCTTTATTTTGGTTTCTTATTTTTCATCAATGTGACATTGGTGCAGCAGCGATAAACAGAAGGATGTGGAAACTAATGCTACTTCACAAAATCTTGAGAAGTCAACAAGAGATGAGGTACATGTTTTTCATTGTCTTTTGACTAAAGCAGAGCACTCTGGCTTAGCAATAACGTAAGATAGAAAACTGCAAAATCATGCTAACGAATTGGTCGAGTATGGCAAATTTGGATGGTTGATATTTTATTGGATCTCTGTATGACATCATCAAGCTCTCCATTAATCATTATTATGTCTTGTCAGAAAAATGGGTACAAACTGTTTAACCATGCAATTGAAAACGATAATCATCTTACTCTTCTGATAATTCCTTATCAGAGGGATATTGTCATAGTATGCAGCATCTTGAGCTCTTTATGTGTGAATGGTTTAGAATGTACCACCCATATGCTGTATGCGTGACCTGTCAATTCTTCTCATAATTGATGTTTGAAATACGGAAAGTAGTCCCAGAACCAAGTTCTGAACCTCATTGTGCATTTCCTTTGACTAAGATTTCCACAGCGAATTTATTTCCATGAAATGGTTGCTAAAATGGAAAGGAAGATGCTCCTTGCCTATTTTTCTTATCATCTCCTCATATCAAAGGAAAATCATTTTTTGCACAATACAAACTTTGTGCTTAATGTGTGACATGTCTTAACATGCAAATCTTTTCCAAAAGAAGGTGGATAAAATATCAGTTATATCTATCCGAAAATTGAATATTTACTGAATTGAAAAGGAAAACGACATAGTTTTTATATGAACATGGGCAAAAACTTCGTGAACTTTCTATACTGTTGAGGTGAACTAGAGAGCTATGTTGTTTGGACTCTGTGAAAACGCCATCAGGTGCGTGTTGGATCCTCCAAAAGTGTTACATTGTTGGAGAATCTGACACGGTGCCGCAGCACTTTGGAGAGTCCGCGCAATATAGCTAGAGAGTTTTTCATTTGCAGATATGTGAAAATGTTGGTTTATGTTTTAGTCAACAATGGCATGCTGAAAATGTTGGTTTAGATTTAGTCAACAATGGCATGCCAATTGGAAGAGTTGGTGGAAAGAGTTGGCATGAATGCTAGGAGGAAGCTTCCTCCTTTGATGTCACCCATGACATCAAGAGGAGGTAGTTTGATGTCACCAATGACATCAAGAGGAGGTCCTTACCCCTATAAATAGATGCACTCTTTCATTTGTAGAAACCATCCCAAAAACAATACAATATATTATTGTGAGTAGAGAGTTAAGAGAGAAATTCTCTTAAGTGTAATTGGGAAATCTCCCCTTCCTTTGTAAATAATAGTAAGGCAATTGTTCTCTGGTGGACGTAGGATTATTTTGATCCGAACCACGTTAAATCTTGTGTTCTTTCTTTTACATTTCCGCTAACAATTGGTATCAGAGCGACATGATTCTATAACGATCCAAGGAGGAAGAACAAGCAAAGATGAGTTCCATGAAGTTTGAAATTGATAGATTCAATGGACGCAACAACTTCAACATCTGGAAGATCCAGATGATGTCGTTACTACGGAGGGAAGGTTCAATCCATGCTATTGACGGAAAGTATCCTAAGGATATATCAGCTCCCGACATGGAGAAGATTGAAGGGGATGCATTGAGTGCAATCCAACTATCCCTTGCACCTAACGTGCTTTGTGAAGTGAGTACGGGTACCGAAGAGACGGCCAAACAGTTATGGGAAAAGCTAGAAGGGCTATACCAAGACCGATCAGTGACAACAAGAATGTTGTTACAACGGCGTCTTCACACATTTAAGATGGGGTCGAGTACTTCGTTACAAGATCATTTAGATGCGTTCAATAAACTTGTCATGGACTTACAGATTGCGCGGATTAAAATAATGGAGGAGACGCTTGCATGTGCTTTGCTATTTTCATTGACTTGAGGATATCGTGATATTGAGAATTCAATAATGTATAGCAAGGGGCCTATCACGCTTGAGCAAGTGCGGCAAGCACTTAACTCTAGTGATGTGCGGAGACACGTCGAAGGAGACAGAGATGACCAGGCAAGTGGGCTCTTTGTGAGAGGTCGGACTAGCCAACAGGGAAAGAGCAAATCAAAGTACATATCAAAGTCTCGTGTGAACAAGAAGAATACAGAGTGTTGGGGTTGTGGCAAGAAGGGGCACTTCGAACGAGATTGCCCAATGTCAAAGTCCAAAGAAAAGCGAGTGCATCTACGGTTGAACAGGTACATGATTTTGATAGTGATTATATACTAACAACATCGTGTAATAATAGTAATTATGGAAATAAATGAGTGTTAGACTCTGCTTGTATTCTGTATATGACGTTCCGAAAAGACTGGTTTAGCAGCTATGAGAAAAGTGGAGGAACCGTGTAATGGGCAATAATGCAACTTGTGCAATAGTTGGCATTGGCTCGGTTCGAGTTCGCTGCCATGATGGAGTCGTGAGGACTATTACACAAGTCCGTCATGTTCCTGATCTGAAGAAGAATTTGATCTCCTTGGATACTCTGGATGAACAAGGCTACATGTACATGAGCGAAGCAGGAACTATGAAGGTGACTAAAGGTTCTTTAGTCATGTTGAAAGGCAGGCTGGAGAACGGCCTTTACACATTGGCCGGAAGCACTATTGTTGGCTCTGCAAATGCATCTACAGTGCAGTTATCTAATGATGACAAGGCAAGATTATGGCACATGAGACTGGGTCATATGAGCGCACGTGGACTGGAGATGCTGAGCAATCGTAATCTTTTGGAAGGTAAGAAGATCGGCACACTTGACTTCTGTGAGCATTGTGTTCTAGGGAAGCAGAAGAAGGTCAGCTTCAGCACTGGCAAACACAAGACAAGAGGAGTGTTAGACTACATCCATTCAGATTTATGGGGTCCCTCTAAACTTCCATCGAAGGGCGGAAAGAGGTATCTTCTCACTTTTATTGATGATTTCTCACGAAAGGTTTGGGTGTATTTTTTGAAGGCAAAAAGTGATGTTTTTGAAGCATTTAAAGAGTGGAAGGTTTTGGTTGAAAATCAAATGGAGCGGAAAATCAAGTATCTTCGCACAGACAATGGCTTGGAGTTTTGCAATGAAGAGTTTAATGAATTATGCAAGGTTCATGGGATCTCAAGATATAGGACTGTTAGGCATACCCCACGGCAGAATGGAGTTGCCGAGAGAATGAACAGAACTCTTCTTGAAAAGGCTCGTTGTATGCTCATACAAGCCAAAGTGTCCAAAGTATTTTGGGCTGAAGCAGTTCACACTGCTGCTCATATTGTCAATCGATCTCCAGCATCGGCGATTGACTTTAAGACTCCGAATGAAGTATGGTCAGGTGAACCCTCTAACTATTCATACTTACAAGTATTTGAGTGTCCAGCTTATTATCACGTTAATGAAGGAAAGCTTGAACCAAGGGCTAAGAAGGCCATATTCGTAGGGTATGTGGATGGAGTAAAAGGGTACAAACTTTGGTGTTTATCTTTACTCAAATTTATAGTTAGTAGAGATGTCACCTTTGATGAATCCTCTATACTTGATCCCCGTAAAGTTTCCGTGGAGTTTTACAGGAAACAAGAACAACGAGCAGGTGGAGCCTCCGGTGGTGTTTGCCAAGGAAAAGGATCAAGAGACTCATGTTAAAGATGAGCCAGAAGATGTAGATCTTGAAGAACTTGCTGTCAATGAACCATACACAATTGCGAAGGGGAGGGAGAAGAGGCGGACACGAGAACCGGAACACCTTATAAATCAAGCAAACTTGATTGCATATGCGTTCGTAGCTGCACAAGAAGAGATTAAGGATCCGGAGCCCTCCTCGTATATTGAAGTAACTTCTTGCAAGGATGCTGCACAATGGCGGTTAGCCATGACGGAAGAGATGGAGTCTCTTCACAAGAATCAGACATGGGTGTTAGTGAAAAGATAAAAGGGGGAGAGGACAGTTGGATGCAAGTAGATCTACAAAAAGAAAGAGGGAATTTCTGAAGTGGAAGATGCTAGGTTTAAGGCGAGATTGGTTGCAAAAGGTTTCAGTCAGAAGGAGGGAATTGACTACAATGAAATTTTCTCTCCGGTCGTGAAGCATAGCTCAATTCGCGTGCTACTAGCATTGGTTGCACAATTTGACTTGGAGCTTCAACAGCTTGATGTCAAAACTGCTTTCTTACACGGTGATCTAGAAGAAACAATCTATATGGATCAGCCTGAAGGTTTCCTAGCCGAAGGAAAAGAAGATCATGTATGCCAACTAAAGAAGTCTTTGTATGGTTTGAAGCAATCCCCAAGACAGTGGTACAAAAGGTTTGATGCATTCATGACTACACATGAATTCTCAAGGAGTGCATTTGATAGCTGTGTGTATCACAAGAAGATGTCTGGTAACTCAATGATTTATTTATTGTTTTATGTTGATGATATGCTTATTGCTGCTAACAACATTACAGAGATAAATGCTTTGAAGAAACTATTGAGTAAGGAATTTGACATGAAGGATTTAGGAGCTGCAAAGAAAATCCTTGGTATGGAGATTTCAAGAGAAGACGGTGTTGTACATCTTTCTCAGAAGAGGTATATTGAAAGGATTCTCGAGAGATTCAATATGCAGACGTGCAAGCCTGTAAGTACACCATTAGCTCCTCATTTTAAACTTTCATAGTTACTAATGCCTCAGTCCGAGGATGAGGTGGAGCATATGTCAAAGATTCCTTATTCTAGTGCAGTTGGTAGCATTATGTATGCTATGGTATGCACACGTCCAGATATTGCTCAATCTGTAAGTGTGGTTAGTAGATACATGTCCAGCCCAGGAAAGAGGCATTGGGAAGCTGTCAAGTGGATATTGAGATATCTCAAAGGAGCTTCTAGTGTTGGTCTGATTTTTCGAAAAAGTGGTGGAGGTATTTCAATTCTTGGTTATGTGGATTCTGACTATGCAGGAGATCTTGACCGAAGAAGGTCCACAACTGGATACATCTTTACCCTCGTTGGCGGTGCCGTTAGTTGGAAGTCGACTCTGCAGTCGATTATCGCTTTGTCTACGACACAAGCAGAATACATGGCAGCAGCGGAGGCGGTGAAGGAAGCTATCTGGTTAAAAGGTTTAGTGGCGGAATTGAGTTTGGTTCAGTTGGAATCAACTCTTAGATGTGATAGTCAGAGTGCTATTCATCTAATGAAAAATCAAAGATTTCATGAGCGCACTAAACACATTGATGTCAGATTTCATTTCCTTCGAGATATTGTTGAAGAGGGAACTATCAAGGTCGTGAAGGTTATCACAGACGATAATGCTGCAGATATGTTGACCAAGATAGTCCCGCTCGCTAAGTTTGCACACTGCAAAGACTTGGCGGGGGTGTGCATCAACTGATGCAACTCTGAAGAGAACAGTTGTTAGGTGGAGGTGGTATGTTCAACCATGGTTTGATTCTTCTTGTTTCTTACAACGGGATTGCCCAATAAGCTTAGAAGTTTTGGCCAGAGTTGTTCACACGCACACTCGAAACGCAAACCAAGGTGGAGATTGAAAATGTTGGTTTATGTTTTAGTCAACAATGGCATGCTGAAAATGTTGGTTTAGATTTAGTCAACAATGGCATGCTAATTGGAAGAGTTGGTGGAAAGAGTTGGCATGATGTCACCCATGACATCAAGAGGAGGTAGTTTGATGTCACCAATGACATCAAGAGGAGGTCCTTACCCCTATAAATAGATGCACTCTTTCATTTGTAGAAACCATCCCAAAAACAATACAATATATTGTTGTGAGTAGAGAGTTAAGAGAGAAATTCTCTTAAGTGTAATTGGGAAATCTCCCCTTCCTTTGTAAATAATAGTAAGGCAATTGTTCTCTGGTGGACGTAGGATTATTTTGATCCGAACCACGTTAAATCTTGTGTTCTTTCTTTTACATTTCCGCTAACAATATGTATTTGTACTTCTTGCATATTCTTGAAACAATGCCGTTTACAGTTCCAGACGTGTGTCTGTCTATTTGAACACACGCCTGAATTCCTGTGACCATTTCAATGTGTTGCTATTTTAACACCTCTCCTGTCTTTAAAAAACTTTGTCCACTTTTAGTCAAAAGATGCCAAGAGAATTGAAAAAACTTGATCTCAAGCACACTTAGTTTCACTATCTATTTTGGACTGTAGGTAGTATAAATATTGGTAATGTTTTAGCTTGACTTTTTTTAATATACCTTATGCGTATTTGGAATCATTACTTGAGTTTATTGTGATTTTTTCATGTTTAAGTTTGTATGCATTTTGTTCCGCTTGATATAGATGCCTAAAAGAAAATTCCTTTAATATTTCATGGAATATCAATGTATAAGGTTTATGACCAATGTAGTTGTAAATAAAACATCTTCAGCATCAGACTTGTTCAAATAAGGCGGATTATGACAAGGACAAGAAGAATGAATCTCAGTTATCAGGAAATAAACACCTACCTCAGAGTACGCAATCAGATTCATCAAGCAGTCCCAAATCTTCTGTGGCTTTGGTCACTTCCTCATCTCTGGAAACGGGAATGGGCAAAGGGCCTTCAACCAGTGCCAGAAATTCTGGTTCCACAAATGAGGTAAGTTTTACTATTCATTTGAGGAAGTTAGGATTTTTTGTCTTTATTTGGTGGATAAGAGCTGAAAGCCTGATAAATCTTTGGTTGAGGAACTTGGTGTAATTTCATAGGATAGAATAACTTCTGCTTAGCAAATTGGACAAAAGCCTGCCTTTTCTTCTCATATCCCTGAATCAAACATTATATTTTTCAGACTGCCTTGGTTAGACACTTTAAATCATTGAACGTTAACTTTTGGTTGGGGAAGAAGATGAACAGGAAGATTCATCTATTTTGTGCATATGGAAAGATCTTGTTTCTCTTAACAATGGTATTTTACATAAGAAAGCATGCCCACAAATAAACGTTGTATTGTATTTATATATATTGTGTACCTTTTTTAATAAAATCTATTTATCCTTCGTATCTTTTGCTTCCGGAGAATTTGCTCCTTTACATTTCTGAATGACAAGGAGCCAATGCTACAATATCTGCATTGTCAAAGCTAACAAACAGGCTCTACTTGAAGGAACATCGGACTCCCGCTACAAATGAGCTCCTAAATCTTGACAATCAAAATTTTGATCAGCCTGTCCACAACTTTGAAAGAAGTAAAGGGTCTGAATCTCACCACTCTCTGGACAAATCTCCAAGTCAAACATCTGACAAGAGTGGATCAGATAGCCATCAAGTTCTTCATAAACCAGATCAAGGAACAAAATCTTAAGTCCTTCCAAATTCTGAAAGAGGAAAACCAGAGAGTTTTCCCAAGTGGGGTTGAACTCTGCTTCCTCCAAGGACGTATTTGAGACGTTGTATCATCCCATCTAGATTTACCCTATTTTTTTTTACAGAATGCCACATGATTATCAGATAGATGCTTGTGGACCAGATAGGAAGATGATGAGCATGCTTTTTGCTTATGATCTTGATTGATCCGTCGAGAACTGATTGTGATGCCAATGTTGCCTCAGTCGAAGTTCTGAGAATTTGTTGGGCCAAATATGTACAGGTCATCCATCAGCTGAGGTGTAATGCATTTGTTTGCAGTGCCACTAAACCAAATTTTGCTTGATCTGACACAAAGCTGATACTTTTGTTATAGTTGTATGTCCGGTAGAGAACGAAACAACTATGTCTACTGGATTAAGGTGTAAAATTTTCTTGCAACACTTGTTTCCAGTGTCAATTAGAGGAATGATGTCCCTCAAGTACCTAAGATAAGATAGTTTTGTTTCCATTCAATTGTAAAGAAAGTTGGATGCTTCCACACTGGAAAATTTTTGGAAGACATGATTAGTTAGGCTCCTGGTTATTGCCTCAAATTTATTGTTTCAAGCCGTTCAAGTTTGCCAATCCTGTTCACCTTTCTAGGTTGTTTTGGGACATCCAAGGTCGACACATTGTGTTAAAAAGAAAAAAATTACCTTATATAGATAATTCAGTACGTTTGATAGAGACAAGAAGAGTCCATAAACACATTATGCATGTTCTTAAGCATCTTGATGATTTAATGAAATGATTATCTGAATTATAAAAATCTAATTTACTGCATCCGAGCACTGCTCAGAAGTGAAGGGGACATTGGAAAAACTCCATACTGCCTCCACTCCATACTAACTCAGAAATATGAATTGGTAGGTACTTGGATTCTTCGTTCTTCTTTCTCTGTTGTTAGGATAGGATAGATCTATTAACTGCTCTTGCATACTGCCTCCACCCCCCACAATTCACAAACCCACAGTAAAGCTCGATATGAACCATGGCCAGTGCTAGTAACCCTGCAGCTATCTTCTTTCCCATCATTGGGATCGGTCCATTCCCGTTTGAAAACATCCTGGTAGTGGAGTATAATGATGGTGTTAGAACTCGCGCAGCGGAAGCAAGCATATAGCCAAGTATCAAATACATGTAAATTAGACAATAATATAATTATGAGACTAGAAACCACTAACCTCTTAAAAACATTGCACTGGTCTTCCACAAAGCAATTTGCGAGTGGCCAAGAACAATACAACTCTAAAAAAAAAGTCAATTATTGGGTGAAAAAATATCTTCCTTAATTAGACACGTTTTTTAGCCAAAAATAGGGCTCCAAAAACGTGTAGGATTCTGCCTGTGCAAGTAGAGTACTACTCTAACTCTACCGGATGACTTTTCTCCCAAGTCATTTTTTACAGTCCAAGTCTCCAGAATCACAGAAATAATAAGAGGCTACTAATTATATTATTAATTCAAATTTTTGCATGAATTAATTCCTAATATAATTAATTGCAGTTTATTCCATTAACTGCAATATGAATTTAGAAAATTCACTAACACTTATTTTTAACTTCCCATATTAAGATCTCAAATTCCAATTAATTAAATTAAATTACTGACAATTTAATTTAATCAACTAATTAAATCCTTTATAATTTCGCTTAAATTATTTCATGTGACGGATACAAAATTCATCGGCCGGGTTTTCACATGAAAACTTATAAGCTTACAAAAAGGGGTATCATCAAACTTAAAACTAAGTCATAGATTCTATCTATTAATTATTATTTCACAAATGCTATTCGTTATTGTCCAATCTATTAGACATACACTAACTCTCAACAGAGTTGTACCTTTTGATAAATCAAAATAATAAACAAATCACATTGATCATAATAATTATATTAAGATTAGGAGTATAAGCTCATTTAATGAATTAGAGAAAAAGTTTAATATATATCCCGTACAAAAATATTATTTTCTATTTGGTTCGTTCAATATACACTAGACCTCATTTGTTTGCACTTAATGGAGGTCTGAATCTTAATCACTTAGATCTCAGACATTAAGTGCGTTTGTTTTTAAAGTCTGAATCTTAATATTTCAGATCTAAATCATTAAGTATGTTGATTTTTTTTACTTAACAACTACTTCATGGGTCTGAATAGGTCTGTATGATTAAGATCTATAACAGAAACTTAATTTCATTCAGATGCTATTACATATTCATTATTAACTGTCAATACCACGTATCATTATCAACTACCATCATGACACCACCACCACCACCTCCACCACCATCATCCTCAATCATAGCTGCTACCATTATCGACCATCACAATCCACCATCCTACCACTCCGACCACAATCATTCTCACTCACAGTCTCAACACTTTTCCACCTCAAGTACCTTAACCAACCACCACATCACCATTAACAACCATAGTCGGCACCGCCTATCATTATAATCGATCACCACCTTCCTCAATCACAAACCACCACCCGCCATTACTAACTATCACCACCCACCACAACCATCATCAATCATAATTGCCACTACTACCAATCACTACTAGCTACTAGCATGAACCACTATCATCAAAACTACCAGGAACCACTGCCTTTAGACAGCATTCACCTGTTAGCCATCATCACCAACAACTATAATATTTTTAAAAAATTATATATTTTATTGATAGAATATTAAAATTTTTTCAAGTAAAGATAAATTTTATGCATTTAGATGTTAAAAATCAAAAGTTTTAATTTTTAGTATTCAGAGCTTAATATTATCTTAATATATTCAGATGTGTATTCAGATTTAGATGTCTTAATCTTAATACACATCTTGATATTCAGATTCAAACGTCTTAATCTTAAAAAAAATGAGGCCTAAGTATACTAGCACAAGAAATTGGAGTAAAACCACTCTCAAAATCAAGATAAATTATGCTATAATCTTGTGCTATAATCATCAAGAAATTTTGTCCAATAATAACTTCGACTGTGAACATAGTTTATTAATTATGAGAACTGACAATTTAATCATCCGTGCATGAGCTAAGACTCCATCCACTAAATTGTCTACTACATAACTAAGAATACAAATGTAATAAATGATCTATTTAAAATGACACTTTATTGAATTGAATAAATTAAATAAATAATTATTTCGTAAAGAATAAAACACAATACTATATCTAAGTTGCATGGTTAATAGTATATCTAAACAGGTGGCGGATAAGAACACCTTCTGTTTGGAAAAATCTTTGTTCCAACATAATTAAATGGGTCCAGTCCTAATAGATAGTTGAGATTTCTTAATGTTGTATCGTTGATAGTTGGACTATTGAAAGCGAGAGCTAGACGAAGAGTGTAAACTTGTGGATTGATGATTGGTTTAGGCCAACTAGAGCCTTTGTAAAGCTTGTGTTGAAAAGAGTCCTTTCTCTAACCTTCCTTTTGCGTGTTGAGATGAACTCAATTAAAATTTATTAAAGTATTCTGCTGAGTTAAATTTTGATCAATCCAATTAAGCTTTATTGCACACCAAATTGAACTAAGTGAAAAGGAGTTATGCAACCGAGTCCTGGTCGAGTTTGAGTTAGCTTAGCTTTTCTATTTTTTCTTCCTAATGCAAAATTCCATTAAACTACTAAAAATACAACAAAAACCATCCGCACATTACTCACCAAGTCAGTTGGAAAAGTAAAATTTTGATTTTTCTTAAAATAAAAAAAGCAACCGATATCACTAAAAGCAGGAACTATAATTTCTGGCATAATTTTCTAAAATTTTCTAAGTTATAAATATCTAACGTTGTACAAATATTTTTGGAGTTGCGTAGCTTGGCAAGTCATCCCTTATGAGTTGTTAAACCAATCCCCTTTGTAGGGAAACTTTCGTATCTATGATTTAGTTTGCTTTCTTGGAGTCTCTTGCTCTGTTCCTTATATTGTGGTATTAGAGCCAATTCATCATTTCGGAGGGAGGAACAATTTACTAAATATGTCTGAGTCATTTCCATCATCCACTTCCCTTGCAAAAATGAATATGTGCCCTACTTTATATAAAATCTTGTCTAAGAAATATGATTAACTCTATGAAGTAGATATCCTACCCGATGAACAGAAAGTATCCTCCACTAAGCTACCCCTCATAAACTCTTACTCGGCTTTTGTCAGAAAATCATTTGCACCCTGAACCCAAATTCGTTCTTTAGTCCAACACCAACCAAAAGGAGTCAAAGAATATGTTATTGCCTCAAAACTTGACCAGCATCTTATTCTTGCCACTCAAGAGGAACAATTTATTACCCTCCAAATTCCAGATGATTTTTCCAGACAATGGAGAGATCATGGGTTTACCCATATCAATTTTGGTGCTATCCGAATTGCTCTGACTTATCATAGAAGAAAAGGTCAACCAGTTGTCGCTCGACTTTCTCTTAAAGATACGAGATACTTGGAGTACCAACATGCAAATTTGGGTACTGCAGAAGTTACCTTGAATGCAGGGACTGTCTTCATAACTATCTTTCCAAATTTCAACATGTCCCTTTATGACCCATACTTAACCGAAGCACTAAAAATTCAAGTCCAAATCCAAGGTGCTCCATAAGCCAAAGATTCTATCCAAGCCACTATTCATCACCAAATGGCATGGTGGGTCCAAAATCATGCCATGGATCTCTACCTTCCAGGAGGAGAAAATGCTCTACTCTTGAATATTGGTGCTACCAAAGGAAACACCATGTGCACCCAAATACCCAGACAAATTTCCAGAGATCAGCTTGTCAAAATTCTTCTTGATTCTTGGATCACAAATTACGAAAAGCTAGGGGAACCAAAGGAATAACTACAATATGGTGAACCAACTTTTACCAAAAGAAATAACAAAACCGTTTCCATAAGATTCGACTATTCTCATCTCAAAAAATCCAATAAAACCATCTTCTCTTGCCAAATAATTCGACCAAAAGATACAACAAATACATACCCTGGACCTGATGGAGAGTTCTTCTAGAATATACAAAGCATCATAGAAGAACATGGTTGGTGTCAACATTTTGACTAATAAGTAAAAAGAGTGGTGGTTCAAATGCCCCTTTACGGGAAATTGCCCATGGGATCTTGGTTTCACCTACCAAGACTGTTTAGAAGACTCAATTGGAAAATATAATGAACACCACCAGCGTCATTGGAAAAGATTTGGCCTCAATGAAACCAAACCAAAATCCAAGAGAAAGGGGAAAACCGTCCCTTGTGGGTTGTTGAAGTCATCCCTTTTTTGTAGCATGTGAAAGTATGAGGGAGCATGTGACGACATGTGAAAGTAGGGTGTTCCCCTTTCTCTGTATTTTTGTTGGTTTTGTTAAGGCCGAATCTTTCCCAATGACACTGGTGATGTTCATTATATTGTCCAATTGAGCCTTCTAAAAGGTCATGGAAGGTGCAACGAAGATCCCAAGGGCAATGTCCTATAAAATGCATTTGAACCACTACATTCTTTTTCCTTCTTTGTCAAAATGTTGACACTAGTCATGTTCTTCCATGATGCTTTGTATATTCCAGAAGAACTCTTAGTCAGGTTCAGGGTATGTATCGGTTATATCTTTTGGTTGAATCATTTGGAAAGCGAAGATGGTTTTGTTGGGTTTTTTTAGAAGGGAATGGTTAAAGCTTATGGTAACGGTTTTGTCATTTTCACCAGATTGCAGAGATTCCTCTGGTTTCCTAAGCTTTTCATAATTTGTGATCCATGAATCGGGAAGAATTTTGACAAGCTCATCTCTTGAAATTTGTTTGGGTATTTGGCTGCACAGGGTGTTTTCTTTGGTAGCATCATTATTTAAGAGTAAATCATTTTCTCATCTTGGAAGGCAGAGATCTATGGTATGATTTTGGACCCGCCATGCCATTTGGTGATGAAGAGTGGCTTGGATGGAATATTTTGCTTGTAGGACTCCTTGGATCTGGACTTGGATCTTTAGTGCTTCGGTTAAGTATGCGTCATAAAGCGACATGTTGAAATTTGAAAAGATAGTTATGAAGACAGTCCCTACATTCAAGGTAACTTCTGTAGTACCCAAATTTGCACGCTGGTACTCCAAGTATCTCGTATCTATAAGAGAAATTCGAGCAACCTTTTCTTTCATGATAAGTCAGAGAAATTCGGATAACACCAAAATGGATATGGGTAAATCCATGATCTCTCCATTGTTTGGAAAAATCATCTGGAATTTGAAGGGTGATAAATTGTTCCTCTCGATTGGCAAGAATAGGATGCTGGTCAAGTTTTGAGGCAGCAACATATTTTTTAACTCCCTTTGGTTTCTGTTGGACAAAGAACGAATTCGGGTCCAAGCAACAAATAAATTTTTGGCAAAAGCTGAGTAAGGGTTTGTAAGGGGTAGTTCAATGGAGGATACTTTCTGTTCATCGGGTTGGATATCTACCTCATAGAGGTAATCATATTTTTTTGACGAGGCTTTATATAGAGTAGGAGATATATTCATTTTTGCAAGGGAAGAGGATGATGGAAACGACTCAGACATATTTAGTAAACCGTTCCTCCCTCTGAAAGGATGGGCTGGCTCTGATATAGAACAGAGCAAGAGACTCTAAGTATCTCGTATGTAGAAGAAAAAGTCGAGCAACAATAGGTTGACATTTTCTTCCATGATAAGTGAGAGCAATTCAGATAGAATTAAAATGGATATGGGTAAACCCATGATCTCTCCATTATCTGGGAAAATCATCTGGAATATGGAGCGTGATAACCTATTCCTCTCGAGTGGCAAGAATAGGATGCTGGTCAATTTTTGAGGAAGCAACATATTCTTTGACTCATTTTGGTCTGTGTTGGAGTAAGGAGCGAATTTGGGTCCAGGGAGCTAATGATTTTTAGCAAAAGCTGAGTAAGGGTTTATGAGGGGTAGTTTAGTGGAGGATACTTTCTGTTCATCGGGTAGGATATATACCTCATAGAGGTAATCATATTTTTTGGACAAGGTTTTATATAGAGTGGGAGAAATATTCATTTTTGCAAGGGAAGATGATGATGGAAATGACTCTGACATATTTAGTAAATTGTTCCTCCCTCCAAAAGGATGGGCTGGCTCTGATACCATGATATAAAGAACAGAGCAAGAGACTCCAAGAAAGCAAACTAAATCATAGTTATGAAAGTTTCCCTACAAAGGGGCTGGCTTCAACAACCCATAAGGGACGGCTTGCCAAGCTATACAAATAGTTCATTTGTTTATAGTCGCAAAAGTTTTCCTATAAAGGGGTTGGCTTCAACAACCCATAAGGGACGGATTTCCAAGCTACACAACTCAAAAACCTTTTGTACAATAACCAATGTTAGATGTTTATAACTCAGAAAACTTTTGTACTATAATAAGCTAACTTTCTTAGAGTATTCTTACTCTATTATCATACATGGGCCGGCCTTTCCATCCATTTGAAAGAAAGAACAAGAAGAAAATTTAGAAATTACTCATTTGTAATTATATCACAAAAGGATTTACAAAGGTTACAAGATGATCTTAAAACTACTACAAGGCCTCATTTATATAGGACTAGTAGGTTATTACAAGACAAACTTAAATTATAAAATAAACCTATCTTACATGGCAAACTTATCTACAAGTGGGTTTAGCATATGAAGTACTTTAGGCAAAGCAACTAAAAAACTCCTAAAAACATATGAAATAGGTGAAATATACATGGCGTATCATGTGAAAGTATGAGGGAGCATGTGATGGCATGTGAAAGTAGGGTGTTGTATGTGACGAAACATGTGGAAGTATGTGAAAACAAATGGAATTGAGGGCCCGAATAGGACGGAATGATGTGGAAATTTGTCTTGGCATGGGTAGTAATTTTTGAGGGGTTTTTGGTAGGTAATTTAGGATTACAGTGGGATTAGCATAGATTTATATAATTATTCTTCATTAATTTTAGGGTTGTCCTCTATGCATCTTTTCCAAAACCTTGTATAGTAACGCCTAGAACTTGACGGTACTTCTTCACAATGCTCTTTCTCTTTTGGATTGAAAGATGTAATCCACGGCCTTAATCTGAAAATGTCGTGAGTAATCTTTTCTGAGATGACTTCGTATGGGGTTTGATATTTTTTTGCTGCTTCATGGACTCCTTCCCAGTAGGGATGACTGCTGGTATAATTCTAGCTTACGCAATATTTTGGCCATATCTCCCTCAGGATGCACTTGTTTTGGTGGAAAATAATTCTTTGTGCCTCACTATATTCTTCTTCCATGGATAAAATGGACACGAAAAATTTCCACCAGAATAATACCTCTGCTTGCGCCTAGACTATTCCATTAATAATCTTCACTGGCCTATGGAACATGAATACCTTTATTGTGTAGGAATCGTTGAAACTTTTTATCCAATATCTACTAGGTTTGAACCATAGCAAAAATACTTTAAGAGTTGGTTCAATGTTATCAAAATTCTTGAAGACGTTGCATTTGAATTCCATGAAAATATAATACAGGTGGCATAGGTACCGGAAAACCATAATAGTTCTTGTGAAAAATCATTGGCTTGAGCTATGAATATATGGCAGAACGGATATTCTGGATTGACCCCATATTGTTAAAGAATGGATCCTCCATGTTGCCGGAAAACTTGGAGCTCATAATAAGTTCTTGTTTCCATAATAATTGACGGACCAAAGGGATCCATGAGGTTGAGTAACTCTAGTGGATGATCTGTTGGCTTCAATGAACTTGTTCCTGGTATATTTGAAAGCATGAAGATGTGGCTGATTAGCTTTTTCTTTGACTTCAGTTTTGCTAGGGAAAATTTCTTTGAGAATTCTTCCAGTCGAGACAGTAAATCTGCGAGAATATTATCCTTTCCTTTCAGGTGCCTGACTTGAAATTTGTATGGAGAGAACCATTGAGCCCACCTGAGAATATGAGGATTGGGAATAATTTTGAATTTATCTCATCTTTGGGAAGGCCTTCATATCCATTTCAATCATAAATTCTGTGTGAATCAGGAAAAAATTGAATTTCTTGATTACATTCTTTATTGTAAGGATTTCCTTGAAGGTGGAGTGGTCATGTTTCTCGGCCTCTTTGAATTTACCACTAGCATATCCGCATATTTTTCTCTGACCATCTTTTTCTTCAAATAGAAGGGCACTCTAGTATTCATTGCTAGCATCAGTTTGCAGTTTCTTATTATCTGAAGGGATATAGAGGGACTGGACATTTTTAGAAATCTTCTTTATTTCCCTGATTGCATCATCTTGCTTCTTTTCCCATGCTAGAGCATTTTTCTTGAGCATCTCTATGAGTAGATAAATGTATGTAGAGATATTTGGGATGAAATCTCTCACATAATTTACTATACCCAAGAACTGTTGGATCTATTTTGTTGTGAGGGTGGTATCTGGAAATTTGGGTAGTTGTTGGCATATATGTGGTCCTGGACTGTATGCACCTTGGACAAAATATATTCCAAGAAAATCAATCTCCTTTTAGGCAAGGACCATCTTTTTTGCTAAAAGCATGATCCCATAGTGAGTTTTCAATGCCTCAAACTGATGAAGCAAGTTGTCATGTTCCTTTAATGTATCAGTAAATAACAGGATGTCATCAATGTAAACAAAATAGGTATCGAGTATGGGCTGGAATAATTTTATCATGGCTTTTTGGAACAAGGAGGGTGCAATTTTCAACCCGAAGGGCATGAATTTCCATTGGAAGCGATGATCGGGGATGCAAAATCCCGTTTTGGGTCTTTCTTCAGGGTGAATTCCCAGAGGCCAAAAACTAGATTTTAAATCAAACTTGGAAAAATATGTTGCCTTAGCTAAGTAGGAGAAAAGAGTGAGTTTATTTAGGATAAGGAACTTATCATCTTGGAGGAAATGGTAAAGTGGATGGTAGTTAATGACTAACCTGAGTTTTTCTTTTGTCAGCTTAGCTCTTTTGTTGAGATAAAATGCTTTGCATGACCATTCTGAATTATATGGCTCTATTAGATCAAATACCAAAAGCTCCTCGCACTCTTTCTTTGCAAGTTGAAAATGATCTGGATTCATGCCTGATTGACTAGCTTTTGTTGGATTGATATCTTAATTTTTCTTGAAAGGGAGCTTCATAAAAAACTCTCCGTTTTTCCATAACGGGATTTTCCCTTTCTTCATAAAATCCTTCTGGAATTCAGCACATGAATGCTCAATGAGATTTTGCTCAATCTCTTTGATTTGTTCATCGTTGGTGATTTGGAATAGCCTTGGATTCTCCAAATAAGGTTTGAACTGCTTTTTAAAAGCTATCCTGTTATCCTTGATCTAGAGTAGATCTTTAAGTTGTCTGTAAAAGTCGAATCCAACAATAAGATCTTTTTTGGTACATCAGACCCTATCAGATTGGTTCTATACTTCAATCCTGGAAAGAACTCAATTGTGACCGGGTTCTTCGTAATGACAATTGTGGTTAAGAATCTATTTGATGCACTGTCAACATCCTTAAAATGTGGCACCCATTGATCTTCAGGGAGGACAAGAGGATTTATGAGTGAGGAAGAAGCTCCAGTGTCGATGAATGCAATAACTCGAGTTAGTTTATCCCATTTGGATAAATAGACTTTGAGTTCTATTTGAGGAACGACTACGAGAGCGTTGATCTATTCTCGTGCTTCGATCACTTGTTCTAAAATACGATAGTGATCATTGCCTTGACTTCATAGATATCAACAAGTAAAGTTTCTTCACTAGGTTCATCATCCACATAGAATATGGATTCAAGGCCTCCTCTTTTCTGAGATGTATGCCAGTGTAATCTTCATTCTCTTCAAGGAGGTGACATATTTTCTTGATTGGGGATAGTTTTTTGCGAAATGTCCAATATGGTGGCAAATAAAGCATCTTTTTTCTTGTGAAAATTTCCTGGCCTTCTACGCGTGAAATATTTTGTGCATCTTTTGGACCTTGATTTTCCATCTGGAATTCTTGGCCATCTAAATCTCCTAAATTCTTTCGGTCGCCTATGTGTGGCAGGAACATCCTGCGTCGGTGATCAGATCAGATCCGCGACATGCTTTGTCAAGAGCTAGATTATGGTTGATAATTTGTTTAAGGGCTGATCGCTTTGTACAAATGTCTTCTAATGCTACAAAAATAGCTTGCCTGATGTAGCTGACTTGTAGGATTATTATTTACTGAAACTTTTCTTCAATGATGGTCATGGTTCGGCTTGCCAATAGTTTGGAAGGGAAGAGGCAAAGGGCTGCTTCAAGTTGATGTGTCTGTCGATTTCAAAGTATATCTTTGACATTTTTTGAAAATGCATGTCAATGTCATTTCTGTCGAATGACACACACTTCATCTCGAAGAGTTTTCTTCGCATTTTCTCCTGTCGTTGGCTAGTATCTCCACATAAAACTTCATATAGGATCCTGATGTTGAAGGAAAAATCCTAGGATGTAAGGAAAGTATTTTTGTCTTGAATTTCAAGTGAGTTCCACAAATCTCTGAGAATTCTTGAGGACTGTGAAGTTAGTTCTGACAGGATTATATACTTTTCTCGTTCCACCAAATTTTTGGTCACCATCAGAGTATAGAAGTCGTGGATCCTTTGAGGACATTTTGAAACCTTGATGTCATATAAGGTGAAAGTGTGAAACCCAGTTCCAACTGGTTTTGACGCCATGGGCTCATATCTTGTTTCTGAGATTGGTTCATCTGTCATGCCTTCTTTTCCTCATCTACTTAAGATATTTCTAGGTCTCTCGATTAGCTTATAAATATTGGGGGATCATCTTCCTCGGAGGAGTTTGCTGTGGAATCATTGCTTGATTGAGCGCTATCTTCCATTGTATTATCATCTGACGAATTTAGAGATTCTGACCATGTGGTATCTCTTTCTGACATGTTTATTGGATGGAAAACAAAAGGTCCGGAGTCTTCTGATTAGAAATTATCAGACTTCCAAGGTTGGACGCTTTTGAACTTTCCCCTTGGTCTCACCTTTTCTTGGTTTGTTTCTTGGATGAAAGAGCATCTTTCCTTTCCCAAACCAATTTTGCAATATCAAATTCAGTTTCTTCTTTTAAGGGTTGAGTGAAATAGATAGGATTCTGTAAGGTAGTAGGAAAGGTAGAAAAGGTATTGTCCAATTTTTTTGGGGAATATGCTTGTGTTGACATGGGATAGAAGGTATATTGTGAAGGGAAAAGTGGGGGTTTTCGTGACTCAAAGCGGTTATTACTCAAAAGTCGGATTTGTTCCTAGATTGAAATCTTCTCCTTTTGTTGTTGTTGGAAGAACTCGAAAAGTGAAGTTTCTGGCGGACAAATCTCATATTGTAAATTTATCAATCTTAGTTCCAAGGCTTTGATTAGTCCTACATGCTGAGACGATGTCTGCTCCACCTTTTTCTCAATTGTTTCCACTTTGCTCATTAACTTGTTTTGTGCATGGGCCACATTTTTTATGGTGTTGCCAATATTGTTGAGAACTTTGTTTTGGTAGATAGAATTTTCTTATTTCCAGTTCATTGTTTCTTCGATGTCACTTGTTGGGGTTTATTCTCCAAAAGGTAGTACTATGTTTTTCTTGGGGATTTTTGGAGCATGGCTGATACCCTCTTTTTTCGAAAAGTTGAAGTGGAGAAAAATCTTGGGAATGACTGGAGCTTGAAGGGCTCAACATGAATATTTGCAGGTGTGCGGACTTTTGGGTTGATGGAGTTTTAGGTTCATGTGGCTTTTTGGATTCTAGGGTATGAGCTAATGTTGGTTTGGATTTGGGTGTGGTTTCACTATCTTCCCAACTTTCTGATAATTTTGGCCATTCTTGGGGTTTGTAACTGAAAAGAAATTCATATCTACCTGGATGACTTAATGAGCCAATTGAAGGATCTTTATTTTCATATTTGGCTCGAAATTGTTTTTCAGTGGTTTTCCCCTTTCTCTTGGATTTTGGTTTCGTTTCGTTAAGGCCGAATCTTCCCCAATGACGATGATGGTGTTCATCATATTTTTTGTTTCGTTAAGGCCGAATGTTTCCCAATGACGATGATGGTGTTCATCATATTCTCCAATTGGGTCTTCTAAACAGTCTTGGCAGGTGCAAACAAGATCCCAAGGGCAATGTCCCATAAAAGGGTATTTGAACCACTACACTCTATTTCTTTTTTTTTCAAAATGTTGAAACCAGTCATGTTCTTCCATGATGCTTTTTATATTCCAGAAGAACTCCTTGTCATGTTCAAGATATGTATCTGTTGTATCTTTTGGTTGAATCATTTGGCAAGAGAAGATGGTTTTATTGGGTTTCTTAAGATGGGAATGGTTAAAGCTTATGGACACGGTTTTGTCATTTCTTTTGGTAAAAGTTGGTTCACCAGATTGCAAAGATTCCACTGGTTCCCTTAGCTTTTCGTTAATTGTGATCCAGGAATCAGGAAGAATTTTGATTAGCTCATCTCTGAAAATTTGTTTGGGTATTTGGGAGCACATGGTGTTTCCTTTGGTAGCATCATTATTTTCCCTTGTAAGAATGAATATGTCCCCTACTATATATAAAACCTTGTCCAAGAAATATGACCTCTATGAAATAGATATGCTACCCGATGAACAGAAAGTATCCTCCACCGAACTACCTCTCATATACCCTTATTCAGATTTTGCCAAAAACTCGTTTGCACCCTGGACCCAAATTTGTTCCTTAGTCCAACACCAACCAAAAAGAGTCAAAGAATATGTTGCTGCCTCAAAACTTGACCAACATCCTATTCTTGCCACTCCAGAGGAAAAAAATATCACCCTCCAAATTCTAGATGATTTTCCCAGACAATCGAGAGATCATGGGTTTACCAATATCCATTTTTGTGCTATCTGAATTGCTCGGACTTATCATGGAAGAAAAGGTCAACCTGTTGTTTCTCGACTTTCCCTTCTAGGTACGAGATACGTGAGTACAAACATGCAAATTTAGATACTGCAGAAGTTACCTTGAATGCATGGATTGTCTTCATAACTATCTTTCCAAATTTCAACATTTCCCTTTATTACCCATACTTAACCGAAGCACTAAAGATACAAGTCCAGATCCTAGGAGGCCCACAAAACAAAGATTCCATCCAAGCCACTCTTCATCACCAAATGTCGTGGCAGGTTCAAAATCATGCCATGGATCTCTGCCTTCTAGGGGGAGAAAAAGCTTTACTCTTGAATATTGATGCTACCAAAGGAAACACCATGTGCACCTAAATACCTAGACAAATTTCCAGAGATGAGCTCGTCAAAATTCTTCCTGATTCCTTGATCACAAATTACGCAAAGCTAAGGGAACCAAAGGAATCTCTGCAATTTGGTTAACCAACTTTTACCAAAAGAAATGACAAAACCGTTTGTATAAGCTTTGACCATTCCCATCCCAAAAACCCCTATAAAACTATCTTCTTTTGCCAAATGATTCAACCAAAAGATACAACAGATACATATCCTGAATCTGACGGAGAGTTCTTATGGAACATACAAAGCATCATCCAAGAACATGACTGGTGACAACACTTTGACAATTAGGGAAAACAATTTTGGGGGTTCAAATGCCCCTTCACTAGACACTGCCCATGGGATCTTGGTTGCGACTGCCAAGAATGTTTGGAAGATTCAATTGGAGAATATGATGAACACCACCAGCATCATTCAGAAAGATTCAACCTCAACAAAACCAAACCAAAATCCAAGAGAAAGGGAAAAACCACTGAAAAACAATTTCGAGCCAAATATAAAAATAAAGATCCTTCAATTGGCTCATTAAGCCGTCCAGGTAAATATGAATTTCTTTTCAAATCCCATGAATGTCCAAATTTACAAGAAACATTCACTCCAACATAGGAAGATAGTGAAACTACACCCAAATTCGAACTAACATCAGCTCATACCCCAGAATCCAAAAAAGCACCTGAACCTAAAACTCCATCGACCCAAAAGTCCACGCACCCGCAAATATTCATGTTGAGCCCTTCAAGTACCAGTAATTCCCAAGATTTTCCTCCACTTCAACCTTTTGAAAAATGGGGTATCAGCCATGCTTCGAAAATCCCCAAGAAAATCATAGTACTACCTTCTGGAGAAAAACCCCCAACGAGTGACATCGAAGCAACAATGAACTGTCAATCAGAAAATTCCATCTGCCAAAACAAAGTGCTCAATAATATTTGCAACACCATAAAAAACATAGCCCATGCACAAAACAAGTTAATGAGTAAAGTGGAAACAATTGAGAAAAAGGTGGAGCAAACATCGTCTCAGCATGCAGGACTAATCAAAGCCTTGGAACTAAGATTGATAAATTTACAATATGAGATTTGTCCACCAGGAACTTCACTTTTCCGGTTCTTCCAACAACAACAAAAGGAGAAGATTTCAATCAAGGAACAAATCCAACTTTTGAGAAATAACCGCTTTGAGCCGCAAAAAACCCCACTTTTCCCTTCACAATCTACCTTCTTTCCCATGTCAACATAAGCATATTCCCCACAAAAATTGGACAATACCTTTTCTACCTTTCCTACTACCTCACAGAATCCTATCTCTTTCACTCAACCCTTAAAAGAAGAAACTGAATTCGATATTGCAAAATTGGTTTGGGAAAGGAAAAATGTTCTTTCATCGAACAGACCAAGAAAAGGTGAGACCAAGGGGAAAGTTAAAAAGGGTCCAACCCCGAAAGTCTGATGATTTCTAATCAGAAGAGTCCGAACCTTTATGTTTCATAGCCAAGAAACATGTCAGAAGGAGATACCACATGGTCAGAGTCCCTAAATTCATCAGATGATGATACAATGGAAGATAACTTTCAATCAAGCAATGATTCCACATTAAACTCCTCTGAGGAAGACGATCCGCCAATACTTGTAAGCCAATTGAGAGACCCATAAATATTTGAAGTAGATGAGGAACAAGAAGGCATGACGGATTAACCAATCGCAGAAATGAGATCTGAGCCCATGGCATCAAAACCAGTTGGAACTGGTTTCCACACTTTCACCTTAGATGAAGTCAAGGTTTCAAAATGGCCTCAAAGGATCCAAGACTGCTATACTTGGATGGTGACCTAAAATTTTGTGGAACGAGAAAAGTATATAATCTTGTCAAAACTAGCTTCACGATTCTCAGGAATTCTTAGAGATTGGTGGAACTCACTTGGAATTCAAGACAAAAATACTTTCCTTACATCCCAAGATTTTACCTTCAAAATCAGGATCCTACATGAAGTTTTCTATAGAGATACTGGCCAAAGACAGGAGAAAATGTGAAGAAAAATCTTCGAGATGAAGTGTGTGTCATTCGACAGAAATGACATTGACACGCATTTTGAAAAACTGGCAAAGATATACTTTGAAATCGGCGGACATAACAACTTGAAGCAAGCCTTTGTCTCTTCCCTTCCAAAACTGTTGGCAAGCTGAACCATGATCATCATTGAAGAAAAGTTTCAGTCAATAACAATCCCATAAGTCGGCCACATCATGCAAGCTATTTTTGTAGCACAAGAAGACATTTGTACAAAGCGCTCAGCCTTAAAACAAATAATCACTGTCGTAAGATGTTCCTGCCACACATCTAGGCGATAGAAAGGATTCAGGAGATATAGATGGCCAAGAATTCTAGATGTAAAATCAAGGTCCAAAAGACGCACAAAATATTTCGGACGTAGAAGGCCAGGAAATTTTCACAAAAAAAAAAACATATGCTTTATTTTCCACAAGATTGGACATTTCGCAAAAACTATCCCCAATCAAGAAAATCTATCAAACTCCTTAAAGAGATTGAAGATTACACTAGCATACATCTCAAAAAAGAGGATGACCTTGAATCCGTATTCTCTATGGATGATGAACCTAGTGAAGAAACTTTATTCTCTATTGATATCTATGAAGATCAATGCAATCATCATTACCGAATTTCAGAACTAGTGATTGAAGCCCGAGAAGAGATCAACGCTCTCGTAGTCATTCCTCAAGTAGACCTCAAAGTTTATTTATCAAAACTGTATAAACTAACAAGAGTTATTGCATTCATCGACACTGGTTCTGCTTCTTCACTCATAAATCCTTTTGTCCTCCCTGAAGATTAATGGGTGCCAAATTTTAAGCATTTTGACACTACATCAAATAGAATTTTAACCACAACTGCCATTACAAAGCACTGGTCACAATTGAGTTCTTTCTGGGATTGAATTATATAACCAAGCTGATAGGGTCTGATGTACCAGAAAAATATCTTATTGTTGTATTCGATATTTACAGACAACTTAAAGAATAACTCCAGATCAAGGCTAACGAGATAGCTTTTAAAAATAAGTTCAAACCTTATTAAGAGAATCCAAGGCTATTCCAAATCACCAACGACGAACAAATCAAAGAGATTGAGCAAAATATCATTGAGCATTCATGTGCTGAATCCCATAAGGATTTCATGAAGAAAGGGAATAGCCCGTTATGGAAAAATGAAGTTTTTTTTATCAAGCTCCCTTTAAAGAAAAGTGAAAACATCAATCCAACAAAAGCCAGTCATTCAGGCATGAATCTGGATCATCTTCATCTTGCAAAGAAAGAGTGCGAGGAACTTTTAGAATTTGATCTAATAGAGCCATATAATTCACGATTAGTCATTAACTGCTTGATACTTAACCATTTCCTCCAAGATGATAAGTTCTCTATTCCAAATAAACTCACTTTTTTCTCCCACTTATCCAAGACCAAATATTTTTCCAAGTTTGATTTAAACTATTTTTTGGCATTTCGGAATTCACCCTGAAGAAAGACCCAAAACGGGATTTTGCATCCTCTATCATCACTTTCAATGGGAAGTCATGCCCTTCGGGTTGAAAACTACACCCTCCTTGTTCCAAAAAATCCATGATAAAACTATTTCAGCCCATTCGCGATACATCGTTTGTTTACATTGATGATATCTTGTTATTTAGCGAAACATTGGAGGAACATATCAACTTTCTTGGTCTGTTTGAGGCATTGATAACACACTATGTGATCATGATTTTAGCAAAAAAGATGGTTCTTGCCCAAAAGGAAATTGATTTTCTTGGAATATTTTCTTTCCAATGTGCATACAGTCCAGGACCAGATATATGCCAAGAACTACTCAAATTTCCAGATACCACCCTCACAACAAAACATATCTCAATAGTTCTTGGGTATAGTAAATTATGTGAGAGATTTCATCCCAAAAATCGCTAGATACATTTCTCCACCCAGAGAGATGCTCAAGAAAAATGCTCTAGCAAGGGAAAAGAAGCAAGATGAAGCAGTCAGGAAATAAAGGAGATCTCTAAAAATGTCAAGTCCATCTATATCCCTTCAGACGGTAAGAAGATACTGCAAACTTATGCCAACAATGAATACTGGAGTGCCATTCTATTTGAAGAAAAAGATGGCCAGAGAAAAATTTACGAATATGCCAGTGGAAAATTCAAAGAGGTTGAGCAATATTACCACTCCACCTTCAAGGAAATCCTTGCAGTAAAGAATGGAATCAAGAAATTCAATTTTTTCCTATTCACGTAGAATTTCTGATAGAAATGGATATGAAGGCCTTCCCAAAGATGATTCAGATAAATGTAAAAATTATTCCCAATCCTTAGATTCTCAGGTGGGATCAATGGTTCTCTTCATACAAGTTTCAAGTGAGGCACCTGAAAGGAAAGGATAATATTCTCGCAGATTTTCTATCTCGACCAGACGAATTCTCAAACAGATTTTACCCAACAAAACTGAAGTCAAAGAAAAAAATAATCAACCACATTTTCATGCTTTCAAATATACCAGGAACAAGTTCATCGAAGCCACCAAATAATCCACCGGAGTTATTCAACCTCATGGATCCCTTTGATCTGTCAATTATTATGAAAAGAAGAACTTGCTATGAGCTCCAAGTTTTCCGTCAGCATGGAGGATCCATTCTTAAGCCATATGGGGTGAATCCAGAATATCCATTCTGCCATAAATTCATAGCTCAAGTCAAGGATTTTTCACAAGAACTATTATTATATTTCTGATACCTATGCCATCAGTATTATATTTTCATGGAATTCAAAAGCAACGTCTTCAATGATTTTGATAACATTGCACCAGCTCTTAAAGTATTTTTTTGTATGGTTCACACCAAGAAGATATTGGATAAAATGTTTCAACGATTTTTACACCACAGAGGTATTCTTGTTCCATAGGTCAGTGAAGATTATTAATAGAAAAGTGCATGCGCAAGCAGAGGTGTTTTCACTACTCAAACTTGAAAAAGTCTTTTACACCTTCGGGAAAGCGTACCGGAAGACCCAACTTTCGCTCATTCTAGTGAAAATTTTCCATGTCCATTTTATCCATGGAAGAAGAATATAGCAAGGCACAAAGAATCCTTTTCCAACAAAACAAGTGCATCCTGGGGGAGATATGGCCAAAAGATTGGGCAAGCTGGAATTATACCACCAATCAACTCCACTGTGAAAGAGTCCAGAAAACAGCAAAAGAATATCAAACCTCATACGAAGTCATCCAAGAAAAGATTACTCATGACATTTCCAGATTAAGGTTGCGGATCACATCTCCAATCCAAAACACACAGAGCACAGCGAAGAAGTACAGTCAATTTCCAAGCGTTACTTGAAGGATAATTATTTGAATCCCTACTAATCCCACCATAATCCTACATTACCTACCAAAAACCCTCAAAAATCATTTACCCATGCCAAGACAAATTTCCACATCTTTTCATACTATCCAGGCCCCACTTCTACTTGTTTTCACATATTTCATCACATGCAACACCCTACTTTCACATGCCGTCACAAGCTCACTCATATTTTCACATGCTATACCATGTATATATCACCCCTTTCACATGTTTTCAGGAGCTTTTTAGTTGTTTTGCCTGAAGTCCTTCACATGCCAAGAGGGATCCACTTATAGATAAGTTTGCCATGTAAGATAGGGTTATTTTATAATATAAATTTGTCTTGTAATAATCTTCTAGTCCTAGATAAAGGAGGCCTATAGTAGTTGTAGGATCATTTTGTAACCTTAGTAAATCCTTTTGTGATTTATTACATATGAGTGCTTTCTAAATCTCCCTCTTTTTCTTTCTTTTGTATGGATGGATAGGCCAATCCATGTATGATAATTGAGTAGGAATACTCTAAGAAAGTTAGCTTGTTGTAGTACGAAAGTTTTCTGAGTTATAAACAGCTAACGTTGGTTATAGTACAAAAGTTTTCTATGTTGTGTAGCTTGGCAAGACGTCCCTTGTGGGTTGTTGAAGCCAACCCCTTTGTAGGAAAACTTTTGCGACTATAATGAAATTAATTGATTGTGTAGCTTGGCAAGCCGTCCTTTATATGTTGTTAAAGCTAGCCCCTTTGTAGGAAAACTTTCGTATCTATGATTTAGTTTATGTTCTTGGAATCTCTTGCTCTGTTATCTATAATGTATGAATTTTGCAATAATTTAAAAATAAATCATCTAATTTCGCTCAATTTCTAAAACCTGGAAAAAAAATCAGGTAACCATTTGCTTTCGATCGTTTAACAAGTCAATCCTTTGAATCCTTCAAAAATATTATTAAATTTAATGTTGAGTAAACTGACTGATTTCGATCGGTTTATTGGTCAAATATGTTTTTCTTAGAAATAAGGAAAATATATTA